>VXAA01000760.1:1441117-1466930 GCA_013399115.1 Anseranas semipalmata
ACAAGGCTGTGACTTAAATAGAAATAGCGCCGGGAAGGAGCTGAGTCCGTGGTGGTGCCCGTGCTGCCCTACACCAGCGTGTAGGACTTGGAGTAGGCGCCAGCCCCCTGTTTCTGAGACCTGCCCACGCCCGACGTGCTCATTTCTAGCAGCGAGTCCCGCGAGCCCCCCACTTTGGAGTGCGTGGGTGCGCGTGGCTCGGCGGCGGCGGCGGTGGGGGGCGGCAGCCCCGGGGGCTTGGTGCCGGGCTCCAGCGTCAGGTGCCGGGCGGGCGGGTGGTAGCCCCGGGCCAGGTTGCGGATGGAGGCTTCCCGGGGCGGCACCACCGGGCACGGCTCNAAGGCCTCCGACTTGACGTACAGCGGGAGGTTGCAGTAGTCACCTGCAAGAGGAAAGGGTGAGGATGAGGAGCGGCCCTGCCGGGTGCCTGCCCGGTGCCGGTGCTTGCCGGTGGCCGTGCCACACGTGCCCCGGGGACTGCTCTGTGCTGCGTGCTGCTGTGCTGTCCGGAGCGTGCTGCGGGGCAGCCAGCAAAGGCTGCCGGTATGGCACCGGGAAAGCCACGTGCTGGTAATGCAATGGTGTATGTGCTGTTCTGCAGCTGTGGTACGTGTTGTGCTTCAATATGGTCATGGATAGCAATTAAAAAAGTATTGTAACATAGAAATAATTACCACAATATGTAAAAAATGTAATAGTGCATTATTCAATGTCATGTAACATTTCTGTTGTGATAACATGTCAAAGATACTCAGTGTTCTATAATGTGTTATGCCTGGTGATTTATTCTGAGGAAGGAAGGACTTGTGCCACCATCCTTGACACATGGCAGACGTGGAGCTCATCTGACAGAAGAACAACAGGTTTGGCAGTGTCACCCATGGGCTTGGCATCTGTGATTATTGAGCCCCATGTTTCATCATCTGGCTATATTTTTCAACATGTACGATCATCTAGAAAACCTCTGGCTATGTTGGGAAACATCTGTCTACAGCTGTACAACATTGGGAAACATCTGGTCACATCTGGTAGCAGCATAACAGCTGGGAACATCTGGCTGCAGCTCTAAACGGGACTGCCTCTGGACCAGATGTCATGCAGCTGCAAATATATGGTCACAGCTGTAACATCTGGCCACATCTGGAACCAAAGCCACATGACTGCAAACACCTGGTCACATCTGTAACATCTGGCCACATTTCATTAGGTCTGTTAGAACCTGACAAAATCTGTCCCAATCTCATAGATTTGGAATGATTGTGACAAATTCTGTCAGATTTAATATATCGAGAACTATTTGATACTGCACGTCAGAATCTGGCAGATTCTGTTACAATCTGTTAATGTCTTGGATAACTTACTACAAGCTTTGAAAAATCCCTTTTAGAATCTACTGGAATCTGGGAGACTGACTATCCAGTAGACTTAGTCAGAACCTATTAATCTATTAGATTGCAAGAGATTTGGACACATTCTGTCAGAATCTAATATATTTTTTCATAATCTGACAGAGTCACTTAAAACCTACTAGAATCTGTCAGAATCTCTTGCGGTATAATAGGTATTAATAGATTCTGACAGATTCTAAAAGATTTCAATAGATTCAGGAGTCTGACAGGTTGTAATAAAACAGTCACAGAGTTGATTAAAATACAGTAGGTTTTAAGAAATGCCGACATTACGTTAGATTCTGTCTGAATCTCTGAGTATTCTGCTGGATTCTGTCAGAATCTCTTACAACCTACTGGCGTGCATCAGATTCTGACAGATTGCATTAACATCTATTAGATGCTGACACAGTCCAACAGATTCTGACACGTGTGTACTACAGTCTACGTACAATTTGTATTTTCATACAAATAAACATGCAAAAATCATGACACTGAAAGCTGGTTACTGTGCAGGGAGGAAGCACAGGGATCCAAAAAGGGATTCTTTTCCCACCTCCTCTCCCCTCCTTTCGCAGGAACCATCTCGCAGTGCCTTTACGCTCATATTTTTATCTGCAGCGCCCAGCACCGTGCCCGGAGCGCAGCACCCGCGTGTACGTACTCTTGCTGGCGCGGTGCGGGATGGGGACGGCCACGCTCTTGCCCCGCTCGCTGTCCTGGGGCTTGGGTGGGGAGGCGGTGAAGCGACAGATGCCGGGCTCCGAAGGGGTGCTCATGGACGTCATGCTGTCGGCGTTGTCGGTGGTGCCCGTGGTCATCTGGTCCGAGGAGCTGTCGGAGATGAAGCACTCGGTGATCTCGAACTTGGCGTGCTGCAGCTGCTCCTCCAGCTTCGCGTGCTCGTAGGCGCGTGCCAGCTCCTCGTAGGTGGACGAGGCGCTCTCCGTTGACACCATGCTGTTCCGCCCCTTGTCTGCGGAGGGAGGGTGCGTCAGATACTTGCCCATTCGTTTCCCCCGGTCTGGGAACGCTGCCGTGCGCCTCGCCCTCCCTGGGGGGATGCCCGGGCTGTCCCAGCTGAGGCGCACCCGGGTACCCCCGGGGCTCGGGAGCCACCAAGGAGCCTCTGGCGAGGACGGGGAGATGACGGCAGGGCCCCACCACGGGGAACGTTATTTCAGCGCTTCCTATCCTGCGGTCGCCTCGTGCCCCCGCACCGTGCCGGCCCTGCCTCCAGCATGGGCGTACCTGTGTCCTGGGAGAGGCTGGCGCTGTAGCTGTCGCTCTCGGTGACGGTGATGCCGTGCTGGGACCCCACCGTCCTCCAGTCCGAGGTGAGGGTGCGCGCCGGGGTGGACGCCTGGCACTTGGTGAGGGTCCACTGGCTGGAGTACCGGTTGCGGGTGCTGTGTGCAGACTTCACGCTCTTCCTTGACACCGGGTCTAGAAAACGGTGGCAATGTCATGGCTCAGTCCCAGAGCCACCTCATTGCAGCGCTCCCTGCTCCCTCTGCCTTGCCTGCAGCTGCTTTCAGCCACGGCAGTGCCTGGGGAGGTGCCCAGTGCCGTCTGACCCCAGCAACCCCAGCCCAGCACTTACTGGTGCCGGGCCGTATGTCCGACATGTCGATGAGGGGCCCCGTGTTCTGGATCAGGGCAGGGTGATGGAGCGAGACGCCTGTGCAGAAGCTCTGCGGGTTTACAGCTTGGCTGAACTCGGTGTCCGTCACCGGGATCGTGGCTTTGTCATCTCCTGCAGGAAGCGGCTGCAGCTCAGAGCTCTCTCCACAGCAAGATGTTTGCTGTGGCTGCCTGCCAGCCCGCGCCCGGCTCACCCGAGGGGTCCCCTGGCTGGCCAGGGGCATCTCCTGTCCCTCTGTGCCCCGGAGCATCCCTGCAGCAGGGACATGGGGCACAGAGAGCCCCCCCCCCAGGTCTGAGCCCCCCAGACCCACATGGCACCCCTGTGCCCTGCTCTGCCAGAAGGGAGGAAGGGGACAGCGTGGGGACAGTGTGAGGACAGTGCGGGCTGTGCCTGCCCCTGGCTCAGATCCCTTCCCAGCCAGGTGCTGCAGCGGGCAGGGCGGGGGCCCCGCGCCACAGGGAGAGCACGGTGCTTACCCAGCTGCTTGATGCCCTCCTTGTCCTCGATGAGCAGCTGCACACGAGGGATGTCTATGTGCAGACGGGGGCCCTGCGGGGGGCCCTTCACCGGTGTGTCAAAGCTTCGGTTGTTCTTGCTGCGAGGTAAGAGGGGACGCAGACCCGGCGATTACTGGAGAGAGCCCCTGCGGCTCGAGCCTGGCACGGGCTCAGCAGCTCCTCCCCAGCTCCTGCACCCCCCAGCCCCACCAGGCCCCGTGCCGCAGAGCAGCTAACCCACCCCGGGCAGCTCCGAACGGGGCTTTACAAGCAGCCCAGGACTGCCCTGCTGCCCAGCATCCCCTCCCACTGCCACCAGCTTGCGAATGGGACCCACCTGATCAGCATTTCTGCCAAGCTCTTGGCATCTGTGGAGAAGGAAAAAAACAAATGGGAAAAAAGAGGAAGGAAGCTTTTTGGGACTTAGGGCATAACATGGCGGTACAGATGTGCACGGGTCTGGGGCCCCGTCCCACGCATGCTGCCCCTGAGCCCAGCGCATCTCACCTCGCAGCCGCTTCAGCCGCTTCTCCTTCCTCTTCTTGCGGATGATGAAGAGCAGGGCCACCCCCAGCGTGGCCAGGATGATGGGGCAGGCGATGGTGAAGAGCTTCTTCACATCGTCTCCCTCCCCTTGGGCAGACTTGATGGGTGGGATGGTGCCTGGAACAGAGGCAGGCGGGTGGTCAGCGCTCCCAGCACCCCCCCCAGGCAGCGCGGCCCCGGCCCCTACTCACTGCCATCGTAATCCAGCGTGGCGAACTGCGTGGTCTCATTGCCGCAGCCGGCGCTGTTGCAGGCCTTCATGCGGAGCTCGTACCAGGTGGCCTCGCGCAGCTCCGTCAGGAAGACCTCTCCCGAGCTGTTGGTGCGCAGGCTCTGCCAGACCCAGTTGCCCTTGGGCCGGTACTCCAGGACGATGGCGGTGATGGGGCAGCCGCCGCTGCTCCAGCCCTGCAGGTTGAGCCTGGCATGCGTGGAGTTGATGTGGGTGAAGAGGTGCTGGTCCTTGCTGAAGGAGGGTTCTGTGGGAGAGGAGCTGTCAGCGTGCCGCTGCGGAGATGAGGACACGGCATCCCCATCCCACCCGCACCCCTAGCTCCTGCTTTTTACATCAAGAAAAAAAAGGAGGAAGAAGCAAAGGGGGAAGCAAAGGAGCCCCGGGGTGCAGCGTGCAAACCTGGAGCTGCCCAGCGAGAGCGTGGCAGGGAGCCCCAGGGCTTCACAGCCAAAGCACGCTCGCAGCCGCACGGGCTCCTTGGCACCGTGGCGGTGATGTATGACGGCCGAGGTCATCGCCTGCGCAGCTAGGGCGGAAATATTTCATCTCTGGTGGAAGGTACTCGCTGCCGCCTCCTCGCCAGGGATTACAGAGGGTTTCGGGGTTTATCTGCCCGCAGCCCCAGCCAGCAGTAAATCCCAGTGCTCCCACTGCCGCGGGGCAGAGCCGGGCTCACCTCTGCCGTGGGTCTTGGCCTCGATGATCTCGCTGATGCGGCCGGCCCCCACGCTGTTCTTGGCCGCCAGCTTCACCTTGTACCAGGTGCCGCACTTGAGGCTCTCTAGCTTGAAGGAGCGCTCGGAGGAGCTGATGAAGACGTCCTTCCACTCCTCGCTGTTGTCCACCGAGTACTGGAGCACGAAGCCTGGGGGAGCAAGGAGGCGGGCGCCTGCAGGCACGGCTTATGGCCAGCGCCGAGCCCCCGGGGTGCCCCGCGCCCTCCTCGGGGAGCCCCATCTCCACTCCCAACACCTCTGCTCCTCCGCCCAGTGCGAGCGGCTGCGGGGGGCAGCTCCGGGGTCCGCGCCTGCCTCCGCCGCCAACAGCGCGGCACCAATTACTTGTTCTTGCACGGGAGCGCGGGGAGTGCGAAACGTGATTGATTGGTGCGAGGCTATAAAGGGAAAGCCAGAATTAACTAGCTCCCTTGGGAAGCTGCTAGGAAGTTGCTTCTGTCATTGAATGCCGCCTCCTTTCGCATGATTAAGAGTATCAGGAAGCACACCGTGTCCTAGATGAACAAACCTGTTACACTGCAGTCAACAAGATGCCTGATAATGGCTCTCCGGGCTTTCCCGGGGAGAGGCACGCAGAGGCTGGGACAAGGTGCCGCATTGCTGAGCACGCCAGCGCGGCACAGACCCGCTCGCCTGACACTGGGCACATGCCTGGCATCGGCAACAGGCACTGCCTGCCTGGCGTGGGGACGCACGTGGAGTCCCCGGTGCTGTGGGGCTGCCCACACCAGCCGGCCACCTCCCAGCCGCAGGAGAGAGGATGCCGGTGCCTTCCAGCATGTGGCCGGACCCTGTTGCTGCGGGAACCAGAACTTTGACTGCTTTGACCTTTTTGGCTATGCAAAAATCCCACCTTCCATGTTGCATCACCAGATTTGGCCATTTTTGCATTTTTTCCTTCGCCAATTCTCCAGCAAAAATAGCAGGCGGGAGCAGGCTTTCTGCCTTTGCGTGCACGTCATGAGCCGAACGAAGCACCCGTCACTGAACCAGTGCCTTTTTGCACCTGCCGAAGCTCAGGCACCCTGTGACCGGAGGACGGGCGCGCCTGGAGCTGCCCTGGGCAGGGTCCGTCCCCGGGCACACACTGTCCCAGCCCCGCGGCCGCCCACCCAAGCACCCTGCAGCGCCCGGCACCCCTGGTGCCTGCCACCTGGTATTTATTTATTTAGTACGTGCAGCATGTTTTTAATATTTCTAATCCAATTATAACCAAATTTATCAACAGAGTCCGTTAGAGTGAAAGGCTGCTGGCTGGGGAGATTTGCTTGTAATTACTTTCATGCTTTTAATTAATTGTAAGCGAGGTCTCCTTCCCCGCTCCCTGCTCCCCCCTCCGTGTGCAGCTGTTTCAAAGTATAATTCATTAGATGAATCAGAGCAGAAAGGAGGCTCTGGAAGCAGGGATGGTCCTGGAGCCCTCCTGAAGCCCCCAGCCTCCCAGAGCTGGCAGACACCGGGGCACAAATCCTGCTCTGTGGGGCTCGGAGCCGCACCAATGCTGGGAGATGTGGAGCCGCCCCTGGGGCTGGCCCTGGCCACCAGCACCTAAGTAATTAATGACATGCCCTTCGTTAGTTACTTCACTCACTGTGTCTTGTCAAAAAACACCTTAAAAGTCATCTCATTAAGAGCCGCAGCCCTCCTACAAGCATCAACCTTATTTTGGAGCATTTCTGAAGCATTTTGGGCTGGGCTGCACTGCCGGCTCTGGGACGGGGCTGTACCTCGGATGGAGCTGCCCCCGTTGTCCCCAGGAATCCAGGCCAGCGTGATGGACGAAGCCGAGGTCTTCGAGACGGTCAGGCGCGGCTGGTCCGGGGGCACTGGGGGGGAGGCGCAAATGCCCGTGAGCACTGTGAGTGCAGCGGCTGCACTTGTCCCAAACCACCTCACCCCGGCCGCAGCCGTGGGAGCGCACGCCCCAGCTCCGCCGGCGCAGCGTCCCATCGGCACCCCTCACCTTGCACCAGCAGGTTGATGATGATGGTGTCGAAGCCCCAGGTGTTGGTGGCAGTGCAGGTGTAGTAGCCGGAGTCCTCTGCCTTCACCGAGCGCAGCACCAGCGTGCCGTTCGCCTGGATCAGGCGGTGGCCGTCCACTGTCACGGGAATGGCAGAGTCCTCGCTGCCGGGAGAGGACAGCATGCATCAGCTGGGCACGAGACAGGCGCGGGGCATCCGGCACCGGTCCCCGTCCTGCTCTATGGCATGGGCTGCCTGGCACTCGGTACCTGTCCTTGGTCCACTTGATGGCGGGGACCGGCTCCCCAACCGAGTTGCAGGGCAGCCTCACGTCCTTCATCCACGGGGTGGTGACAGTGCCTCCGAAGGAGATGATCTTGGCTGGGGCTGGGGGAAAAGGAAGAGGTCAGCCTGGCTTGTACCGAGAGCTGAGCCCCAAAGTGCTGCCAGGGCAGGGGACGCCCAGGGACAGCAGCCAGGGTGGCCACACCGGGACACACCTGAGCACGATGGCTCTGGGCTTTGCACATGGCAAAGCCTCAGCATGGGACCAGGGTGTTCGGCCCCGCAGCGAGCCGGTGGCCCCAGTGCAGCCCCGCTGCCCGGGTGCCAGGCGCAGCCACTTGCAGGGGTCCCCGTCCCCCCACTGCCCGGCTGTCCCTGCCATACCTTTCCCGGCAGGCTCGATGGTGACTTTCTCACTGATGTTGCCGCGGCCGGCGGAGGTGACGGCGGCCACCCACAGCATGTACTGCTGCCCGCGGGTCAGGTGGGCGATGCGGTAGAAGAGCTGGTCGGGGCTGGTCTCATACTCACTGGGGGCCTGTGGTGGGGGAGGCAGGAGAAGGCCCAGCCTCTGTTAGACCTCACCTGCAGCACCCCCAGCACAGCCAGCCCGGGCAGCCCAGCAGCGGGAACACGCCACCAGCCCGGGCAAAACAGCCTGAGCAGCACCAGGGCTGTCGGCAGGGAAAAGCTGTTCCTGGGCTGGCTGCCCACACCCGAGCATCCCCACTGCCCTGGTACCCAGGGCATCGCCACCACCAGCGGGCTCAAGCCCTCGTGCCCATCACCTGGCAGAGGGCAAAGGAGGTCCCTGGCCCCCCCCACCCCACCCAGCTCTCTGGCAGTCACCTCCTTGAGGTGCTGTGGGTTTGCTCCCGAGAAGCAATTCAGCCCTGCGCGGCGCTTCTCAATGCCAGTGTAAACCGGCTGGTGTCGTAATTTCTCCAGGGAGCCCAGGCCAGAGCGCAAGGAACAGATGGCTGCGACGGCATGGTTTGTTCCAGGGAAATGATGCTTCCCCGGCCACACCAGGCTGCAGCAGGGCACAGGACAGGCCCTGGCTGCGCAGCTGAACCCCTCTGCACTGGGGGTTGGCAGCAAGGGGGTCCCCAAAATCCCACAGGGGCTCGTCTCCAGCATCGCCTGCAGCCAATGCAGTGACTGTCCCAACCCTGTGGGGGTTACTCCGGCACAGTCTGGCCCCCAGCCCCATGGCGAGGCAGTACACAAGCTCTCTGCCGGTTTGCATTGCACTGGGGCCATATCTCCCTGCACCGACCACGCCATGTGGGGAAGAACCACCCTGAGAGTGCTGCCCCACTGTCCCGGGGCTGCTGGCACGAGAGGGGACAGGAACTCGATCGTGAAGCTGCTATTGCTTGGGATGGATGCGTTATTTCTGTGTGCAAACACACGACTGCGCACAGGCTTCCGCACGTTCATCATCTTCAAACGCGCACCCTTGTGGGGCCCACAGATGTAAATGTACCCCACAAGCAGACACCTATATGAATATTGTATAGTATACATAATTTTTTTTAACCAAATGACAGTTTTGACAAGATGCCAAGAAAACAATATCAGATCCCAGCGGTTTTACCAGTTGCTTTGATGAAAAGATTATGTTGCCCTGGAAACCAGAGGCTCAGATAGTGAAATGAGTTTGAGAAGGAGCTTTTGATAAGCACTAGTCTGCAGACCTCCCATCAACCTCTCCCTCATGAAGAAGGGATGGGACCAGGTTTAATTTCTATTTTATTTTCAGTCAGCTGCTTGCATATTTCCCCTTCTGGAGTGAGCGCTGAGCGCTGAGCCGGTGAGAGGTAACCGATGGATGGTGGGACTAACAGAGTGCCCACGGGGGCCTTCCCCAGACACCCCTGTGCTGTCACAGGCTCAATGCACGGCACCACCTGCATCATCCCCTTTGCAGTATCTGGGGCAGGTCCCCACAATCCTGTTTCTGCCTCCTGCCAGGAGCCCCACGTTTGCCCAGGACACTGGGCATGTCCCCAGGCCACAGCACCCCGTGCCCTTACCGGCTGCCCCGAGCCAGGGCTGGAGCAGAAGATGGTGTACTTGCGGATGATGCCGTTGGGCTTTGCCGGGGGCAGCCAGGACACCACCACGCTGCTGGCTGAGGATGGCACAGCCTTGATGCCAGCCGGGGGACCTGGAACTGAAGGAGCAAGCGTATGGCAGAGCCAGGGCCACGGGAGGGACCCGGGGGCCCCTTCCACCCCCCCTGCCTGCAGGACAGTGTGGCCAGCCCTGGGTCACAGCCACTTCTCCACAGGTGGCTCCGGTCCCCTGTCCACGTGGAGGCAGGAGGGTTAATTGCAGCTCTGGTTTAGAAACGGTGATTGGCTTTTAGTGTCCATCTCCTTAATCCACTAACTGCCCGGCCGGCTTAGCCTTCCCCTGCCCAGCTGCGCTGCCCCAGCAGCTGCTGCTTCCCAGGACGGCTCCCAGGCAGGAGCTGCTCTGCTACGGAGATAATGGCATTAAAGTAGGGCAGGCAGGGGTGTAAATATTTAAATATCTGCACTTATGGAAAAGAAAAAAAAATAAAAAGGGAAATGCCCTGCCGTGGCTGCGCTCCGGGGGTTTCCCCGCACACCCACAGCTCCTGCGCTCCCCTCGCCAGCACCCACCCGCGGGCGCACCCAGCCCTCCGCGTGCTCGCTGGCCCTTTGGCGCTTCGTGCCCGGATTACAGTGCGCCTATCGGCCTAATCAGCCCAAGAACATATGTCTGCCCAAAGAACCTCTGACAGATTGCAGCCTGCAGTGGTCAAAAGACAGAGGAAGCACCCTGGTAGCGCGTCCGACCCATAAACCGATTGCCCTCTGAGCTGAGAGCGCACACGCGCCAGCCCCAGCGGCAGCAACCAAGGTGCTTGGGGCTGGATCCGGGGTGCTGCAAAGGGCAGCAGCGGGCACAGGAGCTGCAGAGGGATGGATTGGGCTGGGGGCAGCGGCTGCGGCTCTGCTGGGCATGGGACTTGCCTTGGGCTCAGGCCTTTGCAAACCCAGCAAGGAGAAAAGGATGGAGAAGCCCTGCCCGCCTGCTCCAGGGGCTGCAAACCTCTTCTCTTTATTCCTTGCCAATGGCTCGTACTCAACGCTCGATATTCTTCCCTCTAATTAACACATATGCCTGTGGTTTATCAGTCAGGGAAGAGGGAGGTGTGTGCACACCCGCCTGCCCTGGGCACAGCAGCGTACGGCAGCCACCAGCTGTGCCGCCTCCCTGCGTGCCAGGGGTTTTTGGGGAGCCGTGGGACCCTAGATCCCATTACACCTTCCTGGTTGCAATCCCATTACCAGGATCCCAGGGGAAAGCTCCAGGGCCGGTGCCGCTGGCGCGGTCAGTGCCACTCACTGTCCTCCTTGGTCTGGATGTAGAGCACGCTGCTGCGGACGCCGTCTCCAGCCTGAGTGTATGCCAGCACCTGCACGCTGTAATTGGTGAACTTCTCCATGCCCCGCAGCTCCACTCGCTCCCGCGTGGTCGTGATGTTCTGCATCTCACCCCACTCTGCGGGGACAGCGCCCGTCAGCCCCGCGCCGCCGTCCCCGTGTGCCCCGTGCCCCTGGCCAGCCGCTCCCGTCGGCGCTCACCTCCGTCCATGTAGAGGGACCAGAAAATGACCCGGTATCCCTTGAGCACGCCGTTGAGGGTGCTGCGCGGGGGCTCCGACCAGGAGATGACGGCCACGTCCGATGTGATGGAGATGGCGCGCACGTTCTCAGGGGGCTGGCTGGGGACTGAGGAGGGTACAGACCGGGGGCGGTCAGCAGGAGGACGATGCCAGCGCCTCTCCCCTCATGCCCACTGCCAGGAGCTGTGTCCCATGGCTGGGCTGCCCCGTCTGCACCCGCTGGGCTCCCCAGCACCCCGGCTCTGCATGGGACCCCCTGCCACAGCCCCCTTGCCCTTCTCCCCAAGCCCCCGGAGCCAACCCAGGTGTTTTGCTCCTCCCGGATCGCAGCAGCCGGTGCAGCCGCCGTGCTCCCGGGGACCGGGGCCGCCAGGACACAGTGCACTTCCCAGCAAGGGGCGAGCAGGAGGGCTGGCTGGATGCGAGGTAATTAGATCCCATTGCCCCATAAGACGTAACTCTAATTTTTATGAGCATTTAACTGATAATACATCACCGTAACGATCCTCTTTGAAAATGATTATTGTTTCATATTACTTAGGTGTAAAAATATAAGCACCATGTAATTAGGGACTGAGTATAATAAACTAATACAGATAGTCCGTTTGAACAAAATGAAGGTAATATAATTACGGAAAAGACACTATTGCTAAAACAGGGGCCCTTGAATACCCCAGGAGGAGTGCTAATGTAGCCAGGAAATGATCATGGTTTGACAGGCTAACGAGAGCCTTAATTAAGTATGAAAAACTGCTGAGCAAATGCACTGCAAAACTTTTTCTTGTTGTTTTTAAAATGACTGAGGCTGCCCACGATCCCTCTGGGTGGAAACCTCCCTGGCACTTCGTCACCGGTCCCTGCGTGGAGCGGGGCAGGCACTGCGGTCCTCGCCGCCCCTGGGGCTCGGGGCCGTCCCCGGGCAGCCTTACCGTCCTCCAGCGTGGTGGCGTTGATCTCGCTGGACGACGGCCCCGTCCCCGCGCGGTTGAAGGCCTGCACCACCACCCCGTACTGAGCGAACTTCTTCAGGTTGTCCAGCGTGTAGACCTCGCTGTCCCCCGTGGCTTTCATCTCCACGATGCTGTACTGCCCGTTGCTGCCCGGGCTGTTCTCCCGGTACCCAATCTGGTAGCCACGGATCACCCCGTTCTGCAGCTCCTTCTTTGGGGCCTGAGGAATTGGGGATGCGAGATGGGGCGGTGTCACAGAGCTGCTGTGACAGCTCCCTGCAGGCTCTGCAGGAGCGGGGGTGGAAGCAAGGCAAGTCCCCCAGCTCCTGCTCAGACAGGGTGGAGGACGAGGGCTCCTCATCAGCCAGGGCAGCTCAGGGCACACGTCGGAGCATGGCCTCACAGAGCCTCCAGCCTGCCCTCGCCCCGCGCAGCTCGGGCACGCACACGCCGCAGGCAGAATAACAAAAATGCCGCCAGCTCCTCGAGGGCCACCAGGAGGAAGGCTCCGGGGTGCCAGCGGGAGGTGACAGGCAGAGCGCTGCACAGCGGGAGGGGACAGCCCCGAGCCAGCCTTAGGAACACACGAGGCCAGGTCTAAATCAATCTTAACAATATTTCTCTGAGGCATTAAGAAATCAATAGGGTTGATTGCAAATTTATGTTACAAAGCCAGCACAATCCATCTCTCTGAAATACTCCTAAAATGAACTGACTTATCTTTCAAGTGAATCTTATTTTTCATTAATCTGGTTTTCAGCACCTAAGAGGAGGGGGGAGAAGCTGGAACCCTAAATTTATTGACTTACCAGTTCATTCTGAAGTCCTAACTTTATAATCAATTTTGTTTTTCATTATGCACCTTCTGAAAAATAAATCTGATTCTGAACTTTATTGATCTTTGCTTGAACAGTTTGCAACTAAATGTCTCAGTTTTTCCTTATTTATCCTCTCTTTCCCCCTGGCCCCCCATGGATATCCTATGAGATAATTAGCTTGTTATCAAACATGATTAATACGGACCCTGCGTGATGCAGCCGGTCTGCACGCCCAGCCTTCAGTTGGACACAGCCAGGACACGGCTCTGTCCCAGGGCGAGGGGAGCAACAAGGCGGCGTGCCCAAGGCGGGGAGGGAGAGCAGATCTTCTCCCCCTGTGCCCTCGTGCATCTTTGTGCTGCGTAAGCCCGGGTGGCCAAGGAAAGCCCATGCGCTGCCCCAGCCCCACGCACCTTCCAGGTGACCTGGATGCTCTGGGATGTCATCGGCTGCAAGGTGACATCCATCGGAGGCCCATCAGGAGCTAGGGATAAGCAGACCCAAAAGAGGGTGTCGAGAAGGGAAAGCATCCCCCTCGTCACAAAAATCCTCATCCTAAAGAGAGCTCCGCTGCAGCCAACTTTACATCGAGGACACAGCCCCCACGCCGCGAGCAGCACCTGCTTCCTCCGTGCTGATGGTGAGCTCCTTGCTCGGCTCGCTGCGCCCGATCTTGTTGAAGGAGTACATGCGGATGCTGTACACGGAGGCGGGGTGGAGGTCCACGATGTTCGCCTGGTTGATGGTCGGGGAGATGTTGCGCGTAGACTGCTTAAAATCCCAGGAATCTGGAAAAGCAGTGGAGCGAGAAAGGGGGGGTCAGCACCCGAACCCCATCCCCTGGCCTGTGGCGCCAGAGGGATGTGCTCCATCCCAGCCACACCAGGCAGCCGGCCACTGAAGTCCCCAAATGCCTTCCGCTTTCGCAGAGGGGTCCCCCCACTAGAGATGCTGCATCCCCCTCCTTGCTGTTGTGTGGCTCTCAGTTTGGCTCTTTGCAAATATTATCTCTTTAAATATTCCCTTTCAAATGCTCCCATCTAACATAAATTAACATATTTCATTAATGCCGCTCTCTCCTTTCTTCATCAAAGGAGCCGGGATGCAGAATATTCCCTTTACAGAGGCGACAGGGCCAGCTCTGCACCTGCCTGCGCAGCCCGGCCCCAGGGCACAGCCGAACCCCAGGCACGGAGGTACGGGGTGGCACGGAGGGGTCCCCAGCACCTACCGGACTTGTTCTTGTATTCGATGTCAAAGCCGGTGATGATGCTGTTCCCATCGAACCGCTGAGTCCATCGCAAGTTCATGCTCCGGGCTTTCACCTCGCGGATCTCCAGCTCCGGAGGGTCAGGGGGCTCTTGGGGAGACACGGGCGGGTTAGGAGCCACAGCCCGGGGTGACAGGGAGAGAAGTACCCCAGGAACAGCCGGATCCTTGCAGTGAGGCTTTGCTGTGTCCCACACCCCATGTCCCAGGTCCCGCTCCTTTGGCAGCCCGGAGCCCCCACAGTGCCACAGGCTCGGTGATGGGCAGCACGCACCGGGGCTCGCACATGGAGGAACGCGTACCTTGGACGGTGAGCTGGATCAAGCCCCTGTCTTCACCGTAAGAGTTGATCGCATGACAGGAGAAGAAGACAGAGTCCCCACGGTCGGCTGGTTTCAGCTATGAATATTTCAGGGAGAAGAAAGGAGCCACCTCAGACTTAGCAACCCCGAGCCCCGAGCCCCATCTCCCTGCAGGGACCCCAGCCTGCGCCTGCCCTGGGGGAGCTGTGCCTGTGGACGCAGGTTGCCCCAAGCCCCTGTCCCCTGCTCAGATGTGCGCAGAGGTTTTATTCTTTGAGGTGTCCCTGGTGCTGCATCGCACCTTTACAACAAGAGCCCGTTGCACAGGAAGGCAAAATTTCGTGCAAGGAAAGCGTGACCCACTGGATTTCCTTTTCAGGGCCATCACAGCAAGAGAACAGTGGTTGGTTTCAGCTCTTCACAGGGCACTGAACGCAGCTTTCCTGTGTTAACTGCCCCACAAAGAGCCGCCCAACAGCAGCAAAGCCAGCAAATGCCCCTGTGCCAGCGACACACTTGGCATGGGCACGGTGTTGCAGCAGGGTGCTCTACTTCATAACTGCCCCAAAAAAGCCATTCCCCTCTCCTTTCTCCCCTGGTTCAGGAGCTGCAGACACACACAGACTCCCGCCATGCCAAGGAGCTGAAATGCCCAAGAGCCAGAATTTGAAGCCCAACTTTCCGCACGAGCCCACGGCGGTGCTCGCTTTAGGCTCGCCGCAGAAGTGCAGACACGAGGCCGGCGATCTGCTTGGCAAAGCCTCCCCCGAGCTTCCCCACGCTCGCCGCCCTCCATCCCCAGGGATGCTCAGGTGCAGCAGCGGGACAGAAACCTCTCGTGCCCGGCGGTGCAGGACCCCAGCCCCTCACCCTGAGGGTGGAGATGACCTCGTCGCCGTTGTCCTTGGTGGTGATGGCGTAGCGCATGTTGCGGTCGGGGTCGATGACAGTGTCGCCCTTCTCCCAGCGGATGATGATGGGCCGCTCGCCCCGGGCCGTGCAGTTCAGCTCCTTGCTCTGCCCCTTGATGGCGATGGTGGTGTTGGGGTGGGAGGTGATCATGGCGGGGACTGCGGGAGGGGGCCGGGGGTCAGTGCCCCCTTTGGCTTGCCTGGCGGGCACGGCCGCAGCCCCCGGCCCCCACCGGGGAGGAGGTGGGTGCAGTTCTCACCAAGAGGCCACACAGCCCGAAGTGGAATCGTTTCGCTGCATTATACAGCTCAGGATCATAAAATAATGAAGCAGATAAATTTTATAATGCATAGCATTACACCGGGGTAGACAATAAAACGTGAAAGACAAATAACCAAGTGCACACTATAATGAAGAGAAAGCCTCCAGTCTGAGACGTGCGGGTATGAATTATTGACTAAGGTTTTACACTCCCGAGGATGAGAGGAAGAATGTTTTCCATCACAGATTTGCATAATTCACTCGTATAAACCTGGGCAGAATATAGAGCGCGATTCCACAGCAGCAAGGCAGCTTTTGCATTGCAGATGCCAGAGAATTCCCCCCCACACCCCCCCATATTCACCCAAAGATACCAAGCTCGGGGCGGGGGGAGCCCCCACCCACACACACCACACAGCACCCAGCGGGGTGGCATTGCCCCAGTGCTGCTCGCTGCCGGGAGGACTCAGGCTTTTGGCAGGAGAGCCGGGACGGATCCAGCAGCGCGCGGGGCGGCGCGTTCTGTGCAGGAAAAGCAGGCTGGGGGCGGGGGCAGCCTGGGTAAGCCGAAAAAAATGTAATGCATAAACAAACAGCACTGCCGAGTCCCGCAGTAATATATGATAATGACAATCCGCAAAGGCAACACACACTGTTATAATGGGACACAAGAGGCTCTAATGAGCTACGACTTCTCGGCTTTCTGTGGCAATGTAATTCAATTAGCAACTAAGGAAACCTTTCCTCCTGAGCTGCCGGCGTTTGCGGGGTGCAGGGCATGCGCCCACGTGGCTGGCACGAGGCGCGAGCCCGGCCGCGGGGACTCCTCCGCCTCCTGACAGCTCTTCAAGAGCCCATGAAAATCCTGCCCGCGGCCAGCCCCGGGGACGGCGCGGCCACCCACGAGCTGACACGCAGGGGCAGGAGCAGGGAGGAAAGGCAGAGCCCGACCCGCTCCGGCGTGCGGAGGAGCGTGAAGGCCGGGGACACTTGGTGGGAGGACGGACCCGGCTCTCATCGGGGCTCGTGCGGGCTGCGGCAGCCGCCGAGGAGCCAGCCCGTTCCCGGCACGCAGTGGCCCCGGGAGAGGAGCTCTGTTTCAGGCTCTGCTTCGCTGAAATGCACTTATTGATGTTTGATTAAAAGCAGCTCCTTGGATGTAAACATATCAACTTCCCTCAATTGCCGGGGTCCCAGGAGAGCAGCACGTAGCCCAGAGCGGAGGAAGCAGCAAAACAAACCAGAAGAAAACCCCAACCAGCCGTGCAGACAGCACGGACCGGGGCTTGGAGGCAGCAGCCTCCTGCACACCAGCCCTACTACCGCCGGCCCTGCTGCTCCGTGATGCCCCAGCCCCACAGTGACCCACAGGGTGCTCTGACCCCCGTGAGCATCCTGCGCAGGACCGGCTGCAGCAAGGAGAACGAGGGGGGAGGATGCTCCCAGCTGTAACTCAAGCAGCCTCATTCAGGCTCCTGCACATGTGCAGGCTCGTGCAGACCAGAGCATCCAGCAGAGCCTGGGTGCTGGGCATGCAAGGGACTGGTGCTGAGCACCCCAGACACAGCCTGTGCGTCCTGCTCCTATGCAGAACGGCTTCCCCCGAGGACAGCTTGCCTCCTGCGCGTTCTGACATCCCGTCCCCCCGTGCCCAGCCTGCTCGGCTGCCCTGGCGCTGCCTCGCTGCTCCCCTCTGTGCCCACGGGATGTGTTAACACGGCCCCGACAAGAGGCTCGTCCCGTTTGCTGGGCAGAGATAAGACGGGCCACCAAGGGAATTGTCAGCACCCTGCGTGCTCTGCTGTCCCCAGCCAGGCTGGGGCAGGAGCAGCTTCACAGCCCGGTGGTGACAACTCAATGAGAATGGTGACAACAGTGACAAGGGCTGCTCCTGCTTCCCTCGCCCCCCTCTTTCTTGTTTAGAGCCAGCTCTGTGATGTTAATTTGATTGCACCCGTTTCAGCTTCCTTTCTACACTGATTAGCTGAGTTTCACCTGAAGCATGAGATTAATTCAAATTGCATGGAAGCAATCAGTTATGCTGCTGCAGTAGGACACCGAACTTCCTGGCACC
This sequence comes from Anseranas semipalmata, assembly GCA_013399115.1. Taxonomy (NCBI): domain Eukaryota; kingdom Metazoa; phylum Chordata; class Aves; order Anseriformes; family Anseranatidae; genus Anseranas; species Anseranas semipalmata. Next base: position 1,458,668 of record VXAA01000760.1, read on the forward strand.
TCCGGCCCTGCCCGGTGCCCAGTGAGCTCCGCCGCAGCCGGAGGAGTCCCCGCAGCCAGCACTGCCCCCGGGGACGTGACCCGCTCCGTCCCTCGCGCTTTGCTCCCAACACGTGGGGAGGCGTGCAGCCATGTGCTAAATGGCATTTATCACGCGCTCGTGATCTCCTCACCTGCACCGGGCCAGTGAGCCGCCCCCCGGCTGTGCGCTCGCGTCCCCTGCTCTCAGCCTCCAGCATCCAACACCTTTTGCTCCGCAGCGCGCTTGACCTGATGCTAACAAGTCGCCTTCAAAGGCACGGGTGAACACACCAGCCGTGCACGGCAGCGGGGTGTTCCTGCATCCAGACAAGTGCCCGTGCTCAGGGCTGAGCAGAGCAACTTCGCGGCATGGTCCTGGGGCCAGCGCACGCCCCAGGCACTGTGCTCCCTGTGGTGCCCCAGCAAGGGACAGCACCCTAGCTAAAGACTGGCCCGGCTGGGGCCCTGTAGGTTAAATTTGCACGCAAAGCTCTGTGGTTTCCTCGCCACCTGACAAAGCAGCAGCTAACTGCTGCTGGCACTGCTGGGGCTGCGCGTGCTCCTCTGATTTATTGCCTGCCCGCCTCGGTTAGCCCCTCAGAGCTGCTGCGGCAGGACCCGGGACGTGCTGCACATGTGGGCACTGCACCTCCTGTCCCGCGGCAGTGTGGGGCCGGCGGCTCCCCTCTCCCCGGCTGACCGCAGGTCTGTGTGGCTTGGGCTCTGATTAACGCTCATTTAACACTGTCTGCAGTGGCCTGGCTTTAAACGAAAGCTGGTGCTGATCTCACTTTAATTGGCCTGACATTTCACTAAACAAACAAAAATCAAAAAATGAAACAAAACAAAGAGCCCCATATAATGCTTAATTGGCTGTGGCGCTTTGTCTACCTATTCATTCAAACCTTTTCAAAGGCTGCTGAGGTCTCCGGGAAATGTAAAAGCACATGCATAATAAGGTTATGTGCTATTCAAGTCAGCAAGCAACCTGTCCTGGGATGCAATTATACCAGATAGCAGGGACAAGGCAACAGTTCAGACTCCAAGACTTCTGCACACTCACTCGGGATTAATCGCCTTGACTTTGTACCTGCACCTTATTGAAGTATGTTGTTTGAAGTCACCCGTTTCAATTCATCAATCAGCGGGATAAATTACACAGCTGACAGGGAGAGGAAAAGGCTCCCCTCGACCCTCCCCGCAAGAAACGCAGGAAAGTAGATGCTGGGTGGGGAGGGGAGAAAGTAAAAGGCTGCCGGAGCCGGGCGGGCGTTCGGCCGGGAGGGAAGGAGGCCACAGGAGCGCTGCCGCAGCCTCGGCCGCTCGCAGGTTTCTCGTCCCAGCCAGTGCCCGGAGCGAGACCTTGGGATGCAGCAGCGCGCACGTGCCCGGGGTTTTGGGGCGTTCGAGGGAGTGCCCGCTGCCAGCCCCAGCTCCCTCCTGCCTCTTCGGCACCATCCCTCCCCTCTTTGTTACAAAAACAACGATTTTAAGATAAATTTAAGATTGGAAGCCAGCAAGAAAACAAGTGCCTGCTGCTGTCAAGGGGTGCTTGGAGCCGACAGAAGCCAAATCCGGGTGCAGGGCAGCAAGGAGGGGAGCCGGGCACACTGCTCTGGCACCATGAGGCTGCTGCCGCAGGAACAAGCGCGACTGGGCTGTTCTCCCCTCCAGCACCTCTGCCTGGAGGTTTGAACTCTTACGGCAGCAGCAATCAAAATAAATAAAGAGGAGCTGGAGATTATGTATTCTGCTGATAGCAACGGGAGAGGAATCCAATAATAAGCACAGTTCAAACACGGTGTCTAACAACACTTCCCAGCCCATCCCTGTCAAATTAGTGAAGCTATTTCCTTTCCTCCTGTATGATGTAGATTGATTGCCTGGTTTTATTTAGGACTAAGTGTTTATAATAGCATAAGGGACGCCAGTCCCTGCAGGAGGGCAATCGATGCCCCCCGTGCCCCGCATCGATCGGGGGCTGCGCGGTGCCAGGGCCGCGCCAGGCTGGTCCCCCGCGTGCAGCAGGCTGTGCTCTGATGAGGGCACCCCCGACAGCCCCCCCGCTGCACCCCAGCCCTGCCAGCACAGCGCAGCCCCGGCTACTTACTCTTCACGGTGAGGAACATGGACTTGCTGATGTCTGTGCCCACCCCGTTGCTGGCCTGGCAGAGGTAGTAGCCGATGTCCTCCTCCAGCACGTGGCGGATGAGCAGGGAGCTGTTGGGGAGGATCTGGATGCGGCCCGTCAGCGGTATGGGGTGATACTGCTGGGGGTTCCCACTTCCTAGGAGGGAAGGCAGACACGCAGCAATGAGGGCGCAGCCAAGGCAGAGGGATGCTCATGGGGCTCGATGCTGGGGTGGCCAGGCCAAAGCAGGACTCACCCCGCTCGCACAGAGATCCCCATACGCTGCTGTGTCGTCTCACACGTACCTTTTGCGTGTTTCCACATGACTTTCGGAGGGGGGTACCCATCCACGGAGCAATTCAGCACCCCAGCTTTACCATAAATGCCATCTTGGTTGTTGGGTTGAACCACAAATCGAGGAGGCACTGAATAATGTGAAAGAAAAGATGGTCATTACAGCAAAAGCCCCACCACCTTCTTGCAAATCATCTCCGCCTGCTCGCACATGGCTGCTGTGGCTCCCCAGCCTGCTTCCATCCATGTTACACCCCCATCACTGCCCACCCGCCCAAGCCCGACGCGGGGCAGCCCCGTGGGTGCTCACCCCGCACAATGAGCTGCCGCTCGCGGCTGACCGTGGCGGCAGCATTGCTGGCGATGCATGTGTAGTTGCCATTGTGCTTGAGGGAGACGCTGGAGATCTGCAGGGAGCTCATGAACTCCTTGCTCTCGATGGTGACGCCGGAGCCGGAGAGGATGACGTGCCCATCCTTCCGCCAGGTGATGTGGATGGGCATGTCCCCGGAGGAGACCACGCAGGGGATGTAGAGGAGCTGCCCAATGGAGGCTGGTGGGAACTCGAAGGGCTGGATCAGAGGAGGGACTGCGGAGGAGAGAGGCAGAGCATGCTGAACATCCCAGCCAGGGAAAGCCTTTGCCCAGGGGGGATGGCCCAGCAGCAGGACCAGGGGACGGAGGAAAAGCAGCCGGTCCCTGGCTCCTGGCACTCGCAGCGGGTCGGTGCCCACCAGCCCCATCTCACAACAGGGCATGGCTTTGCAGAGGAGTGAGCCTGCTTGCCATCAGTGCAACAGTCCACAAACCCATTGCCCTATCACCCAAAGCATTTGCTGCCCAGAAACTAAGGCGGGCTTTTGCTCCAGCCGGTAACACTTCCAGGAGGGGGTGGAAGACGCTGCTGAGTGGGTGGCAGCAGGATGTGACCCATCTGGGAGAGCCACAGCGCTCAGACCAGCGCGGGGAGCCGCCAGCCACCCCGACCCCCTCTGCGCGCACCAGCTGAAATTCCACCTCAGCATTTATCTGCTCACAGAAAAGCAGTTATTAGATGGATGCTTTTCTTAAAGGCACTGGATTCAGAACCAGCCATTATCTTTCTGATAACTTAATTAGGCAACCGCAGCATCTCTGGCAATGTGGGAGGGGGAAGAAAGCATAGAGAGGGAGACAATTAGCTTAACAAGGCTCAGCACCTGGTAGACGAGATCCTCTTTCCGCAGCCTCCATAATTAAATTAGCAGGCTGCCAATTGTCCCCTCGGCAGAAATAAGATGCCCTCTTGTACAGACGTGGGAGCCCCAGTGGGGAAGGGCTCACCGTGCCACCGCGTACGCCCTCGGGCTCTCGCACGCCGTCCCCCGTCTCCACCCCACACCTCGCCCAGTGCTGCAACGCTCCCGGTGCTTGGGCTGGGCTGCCCGGGGCTCCAGGGCCCGGCCAGAACCGGGTTGGCCCCACAGGTGTGGCCCAAAGCCTGGTCGGGCAGCCCTGCAGAGCAGCGGGCACTGCGGGCTGCTCACCGCCGAGGCGCATGGGTCCGGCACGGCCAGCTTGCCCTTTGCCAGCTGCGGTGATGTGGCTCGAGCCGCCGGAGCCATGGAGCCAGCAGTGCCCGTTTTCCATAATTAATGAATAATTAATTGGGAATGCGCTGCAGTCTATTGCAGAGCGGGGCCGGGCTTGTGCATCTCCAAACACACCCCCTAGGCCACTTCCGAGCACACACAACCTCTCGACGGAAGAGCTCTCCCTGTTCCAGCTCCCCTTAACCAGAGCTTAAAATGCGTCTTTCCTTCCCAGGTGATTCCCTGCTGCATATTCTCCTGTTTGCAGCACTTCCAGGCTCTCCTGCACACCAGTGCAGCCCAGCACCGCTGCAGAGCCCCCACATCCCTGATGCTGCACCCAACTGCAGAGCAGCTGAGCCGGCGTCAGCCCGCGCTCAGCACCGTGCTCCCTGCCACTGTCACCTGGGCAGAGCTGTGCGACAGCCCCAGGACAGCACCAAGCCCGCATGCGGCTAATTAAAACGTTCCAAGATGTCTGCTGGAATAACGAGCTGTCAGGGCACCTTGGCTGGGTGCTGGGATCGTGCTGCTGGGGAACGATCCCGGCAGCATCCACAGGCAGCCTCGGAAAGCCGGGGGAGCGGGAAGGCTCAAAGCTGGGACACGGGGACTTGGCAGCCAGGGGGAGGAGGCACGGGGACTCCAAATGGGAGGCAGATACAAAGATCAAACTGAGCGGTGTGAATGCGCCAGGCGCAGGTGTGAGGGGGCTGTAAAGCTTTTACTACCGCTTGCTCGGAAAGACCTGCATAACTCACTTGTGGCACTTAGCGTGGTCACCCGGCACTTGTGGCACTAAAAGCTTTACGGTGCTCCATACCATCCTGCACTCCTCGCTCTACGCACTTATATTTCTTTATTCTGCTCCTCAGAGCAGACTCCGAATGTAGTCGAGGGCATTCTCAATTCTCCTCCACGGGCCTTTTATCCAGTGGCCAGAACAAACAACCGGGCAGGCAGGGCCGGGTGTAAATCTCCAGCCTGCATGCTGCAGGTGGAATGAAGACATCTGGCGCGGCCAGAGCCACGAGCCGGCCAGCCGGCACCGCGTGGCAGCGTGCTCGCCCTCCTCGGGCTGTCACCAGCTCCTAACCAAGGCAGTAAATCCAGGCTCGGAGAGGTTGCACAGCGGTTGCTTCCCAGAATATATGGATGAACATCAGCATCCTGCGTCCACCTTCCAGCAACTGGCAAAAAGTGAAGCGTGTAATTCAACTTTGCGTGAGCACATCCCTGTAGATACTCTTTCCACGAGGATTTTGGTAAAAGGCGAGGAAAACAAAGGCTGGCCATGCACTGCACTGAAGATGTGAAGGGAGATCAGTCCCCTTTGCAGTGCCCTGAGGTTATCTGCAGCCTACACTTCCGCTTGCAAAGCCTTGGAGAAGAGCATTAGCTAATCAAGTGGTAGCATCTATAATCAGCTTGATGCACTCTCTTGCTAACCTGATTCCTAATAAGAAAATGGTGGATGGAAGGGGAGGGAGGGGGATCAGCATAAAATCCAGTCCATAAATACCCTGCTCAGTGAGACAGAGTGGAAGACAATTGGCCAGCTCCGTCCCCAGCGTGGCTGTGTTTGTCTGAATGATTTACTGCAAACACTGAGCTGGCGACAGGCAGAGACGACCCGACAACTCTGAGGACGGGAGATACGATAGCACCGCGCGCTCATAACACAATCTCAGCAAGTCACTGGGAGGGAATGCATCCGACTCAATTCATTAGGACTGATAGCTCCCTCAATGGGGCTGAATAATTGATGGCCTGTAGAAGCTTTTAAGATGTTCTGTGCGCTTGGAAGACCGGGAGTATTATTTTTTTAAAAGCTAACACACAGAGAAAAACATCAGCGAAGGTGATCTGAGCAAAGGTTAGATGTTTTAATACACTATGTTTACACCGTAAATCCTTGCTCGCTGCATGTAACAAGAAATGGATCTGGTGCGGCTCGGGGCAGCAGCAAGCACGCAGGTGGGTGCAAGGTGGCTGGCCGAGCGCCTGGGGAGCACGGCCAGCGCCCGGCCACAGAGCCCCTGCACGATGCTCCTCTGCCTTTGCCTGCGGCAGGTACAGCCCCAGCACACCCTGAATGAGGACCCAACACAACCCGAACGGCCCCAACACAACCCGAACGGCCCCAGCGCGACCTGAACGGCCGCTCCCTTGAGGAACATGCTTGCGCCTTGCCCGTTCCAGGTGGGAAAGGGGCTCAAAGTTCCTGCTTACAACTCGACAGAGCTGAAAAGGCTTCTGTAAGAAGCACAGGGCTTCTTGGGCTGGGAAGGGAACTGCCCGATCCAGGGAATCTCTCCACCCACTTACCTTTCACCGTGACGTGGACACTCTGGCTGATGGAGAGCTGGGGCTGGATCAGCACGCTGCACAGATACTCCCCCTCGTCCATGCCTTTCTGGACATCCATCAGCTTGAGAGTCCCGTTTTCAAAGACCACTTGGCGGTGGTTATCAGGCAGCAGCAAAGAGTCCTTGTACCACTTGATGGAGTAATAGGGGTACCCGATCACCCTGCAGTTGATGAAAGTGTCCCTACCCGCTACTGCCGTTATGTTCTTCATCGCTCGGATGCTTGGGGGACCTACATATTTGGGAGGAAGGAAGAGGCAGGCTAGGTTAATTCCGAAGGGCAGTTTGTTTGCACACAGATCTGCTGCTGTTGCAGAGCGAGCTGCACAGGCAAACGAGGTAACAAGAACAGCCAGGACCCAGCCTGCGTCTGGGTGAGGAGCAGGCACCGGCTCCTTCCTCAGCACGGCTGGGGAGAGCCGCTCATCCGCGCAGCCTCCAGCGAGAGCCACCCACGCACACCTACAAAAGAACAGCTGCGGAACTGGGGGCTGCGAGCCTTGGCTGCGGCCAAACTTAGCAAATTCCACCCCAATTTTGCAGGCACGACTTAAATGCTGGGAAAGCTCAGCCTGTAAATACTACTGCTGCCCATCAGAGGGATGTCAGACGCTGCCTGGAAGCAGTGTGCTTCTGCTGGGGAGCGTGGCCACCCAGCGCACATCCAGCCAGGGCTCCCACGGGAAGTTTGGGGGACATTTGGGGAGTGCTCCCCGACCGTCACAGCCGCTCTGCCTCTCTTTCGGGAGGAAGCTGTCTGCGCTTTGCCGAATGTCCTTGGCAGAGAACTGCATACAGAAACCTGACTTCCATTTGCAAATTTATTTAATCTCCACTAAAATATACCATTGTGAGCTTCCCACTGGCAACCTGAGTATTGCCAAAAAGCCAGATAGTACACCGTTTCTGGCTGGCTCTCATGCTGGCTGAAGGATTGGAAGAATACTGCAGGTGAGTATTTCAACAAGAGGTTTCATGCTTCAATAATTACATTGTTCTCACGGCCATTGTATAAAATAGCAAACTAATCTAAAGATTAAACCTTTCTTGACTCCTCACCCTAAGTGCATGGCAGGATAACAGCTAAGCAGATCCTCAGGATAAGCTGACGGATGGTGTTTCCCATTGCTTTAGTGTGGCATGGGGCAGTGGGGAGAAAGAGCAGGGAAAGAGAAATTAACATCCTGCTCTGTAACGGTCTCTCCAGCCTGTTGGAGGGACTTGCTCGATCCCAGGGCAAAAAAAGCCCGAATCTTATCTAGTGACAGGCAGTCAGGAACCGAAAGAGGGGGAAAAAAAAGAAGACAATGAAACATCCTCATTGAAAACGCTGCTATTGCTTCTCGTGGCTGGGAGATGAACTTGCTCCAAATTTAGCAGTAAATGGCAGCAAAATTCAGACTCTCCTGGGATTCCAGCCAAAAAGCCACTAGATCCATTTCAAACCTGAGACACAGACAAACATAGCCCTTCAAGCCTCTTTCTCAGTAGACAAATTAATGTTACCTTGACTCTGGCTCCCACCTATAAGACTAGAGGCTTTAACTGGTGATTATGAATGGGCAGGGTTTACACCATACCCTGCGCCTTGGAGAACGCCCTGTAACGCACAGAACAACACGCTCCAGCCGTAATAACGCAGCGATTAACGCGGCCATGGCTTTTAGCAGACAAAGAAAACACAGACATGACAAATCCAAGCTCATTTTCCACGATTTCCCATGCTGCCTCATCATCCCTTGTAATGGGGATCCCTGCGCCCGCAGGCGCCTTCCTGCCAGGGAGCGGGGCTGGGGGCGGTGTGGGGGGCCCGGGGGCGGTTTGGGGGACACCTCGCAGGCAGGTGCAGAGGAGCAGGTGGCCCTTGGCCAGCACAGG
>VXAA01000760.1:1467056-1543317 GCA_013399115.1 Anseranas semipalmata
TGGCGAGGGGGGGGGGGGGGGGGGGAGGAGAAACGATCTGCCGGGGAACAGAACACAACCAAAAGCCCAGTAAAAGTCCTATTCTGATATTTAAAAGTAGACAGGCACCTCTTACGTTTATTCGCGCTTGGTATTCGGCGCTGCCCACCGAGTTCCGCGCGGTGCACCGGTACACGCCGCCGTCCTTGATCTGCGGGCTGGTCACGTTCATGTGGCTCACCGTGGTGCCGTCCGACATGGTGTACTGGTTGGTGCGGTGCCCGTTGTCCCGCGGGATGGGCTCGTCGTCCAGGGCCCAGGTGACGGTCGGGGGCGGCGCGCCCTTGGCGGCGCACATCAGGGAGAACTGCTCCCCGGGGTTCACCACCTTCTCACTGAAGGAGGAGACGATGCGGGGGGTCCCATCTGGGGGGACCCAGGGGAAGGGGGGTTAGGGCGCGGCAGCCACGGGCAGCAGCAGCCACCCGCACCCCCGTGCCCCGCATGCCCCGGCTGATTCAGATTTTGGCTCAAGGGGATGCCAGGCTCAGCGGTGTCCATCCCTGGTCCAAATACCTGGGGACCTGCATCCACGTCTGCTTGCAAGGAGGGGGAGAAGATGCCTCGTGGAAGGCAGTGCCTCGGCACAGGGACAGGGGATGGACAGGTCAGGCCAGGACCCCGATTTTGGTCCTTGCCCCTGCATCCCCGAGCTGCTTGCAGACAGCATGCACAGCCCAGGGAGCGGGGCTGGGTGCAGCCTGCCCCAGGAGCCCCCACCCCAGTGGCACTTCCTTTCCTCTGTCTGCGCACAAAGCATCCTGGTAAGCACCGAGGACACGGCAGCTTGGAGAGGGGCAGAGAAAAGCCCCAGCCAGCCCCCACCCCAAGGAAGCCAGCTCACCCTCCAGCATGATGATGGAGAAGTCCTGTGCCGTCTGGGACTTGCGGGTGGCAAAGCACTGGTAGGCTCCGGAGTGGCTCTTCTGCGCGGCCGTGATGAGGAGGGTCTCATTGCTGATGCCCCGGATGGAGATGTAGTCATCCACCACCACCAGGTCCGTGTTGCGGTACCAGCGGATGACGTACTCGGGGGACCCGCTGAGGGCACAAGAGAGGATGACGGTGCTGCCAATGCCTGTTTTGAGCTTCTTTGGTGTGAGGGTCACACGCAGAGGGTCTGTGCAAGAGAGGACGAGAGCAGGTGAGGCGTTGGCTGCGCAGCGGTGTCGGGCAGCGGGAGGCATCGCTGCCCGGGGCGTGCTGCGGGGCCGGGCAGCCGCACGCCGGCACGCACCACACGGCTCTCATCCTTCATGTACTTTCTCCGCCTTTCCTTCCCTGGAAGCGCCAGCCCATGTACGTGCAAAATGTCACTGCACAACAAGGCAGGTGGCCTGCCTGCCCTTCCTCGTGCTGCCAGCCCTGCCTTTAATGCTGGCCCCGGCAGAGCAGGCTCAGCCGGGGGGCGGCTGGAAGCAGCCATCGCAGCAGGGATGTGGCCAGTGCAACGGGACAGCGCCGAGCCGGAGACGTGCCAGGGCGGCTCCGGTGCTGCTGGGCTGCTGGTGACAGCAGGAACCCCCAGGAGCAGAGCAGGCAGTAAATATTTGGCCTGCCCAGATGGTATTTACTGTTTGGCTGGAGCTTATTTTATGTAAATCAGCAAAACAAAGCACAGAGGCACCTAACAGAACATTGCCATCCAGCAATTTACATCCCCTGGTATTGCTCTGCCTTTTCCAGAGGTCCCTCTCTCGGCCCCGATTAAAGCGGTAAATCAGGGGATGTCTGCAGATCTTCTGCTGCAGCATTATAAACTTCCTCCAAATGCTCCGAGCACTGCATCAGACACGCTGTGTAGCGATACGGCAGGTTCCAGCGCGCGACATGCCACGCTGAAATATAAGGCTTGTAATTTATACGGCTTTAGAAAGGCCTTAAGGCTTGATATTTACAAAGGCTTTATAAAGATCGGCAGGACACCGCTCTCCCCGCCACCACCCCGCCGGTGCTCACCTATGACTGTGAGGGTCCCCGTGACCTCTGCAGACCCGAAGGTGTTGGTCACCTCGCAGATGTAGGTCCCGCTGTCCTCCACGCGCAGGTCGCTGATGCTCAGCCCCGTGATGCGCTTGGTCCAGCGGCTGTCGGCAGGCAGTGGGCGCCCGTCCTTGAGCCAGCGGATGGCGGGGTTAGGGTAGCCCGAGGCGATGCAGGGCAGCTCCACCAGCCAGCCTGCCTTCACCTCCCGGGACTGGAAGCTGTCTAGCATCGTGGGGATGGACTCTGCTGGGTCTGGGTTTGGAGAAGAAATAAACTCACCCAGCGAAGGAGGGGAGCCGGGCTCCTGCCCTGCAGCCAGCAGGCAGAGCTGGGCTTTTAACGGGGAGGAGCCGGCAGCCGTCTGAGCTGCCTGGGGACACCAGGGGAGCCTGTGCACAGTGACACAGGGACCGCCGGGCCACCTCGGCATCAGCTGGGAGAGAGCGGCTCTGCTCCTCCCCGGGGAAACGCATCCGAGTAGCTGGTGGGATGGATAAACACAGCACTGGAGGAATTACTCAAGGTGACACCTAATTGGTGCAAAATACACAAATTCTGTGGCACATTTCAAAATTTACAAGCAAAGGGGCCCATCAGGCAGCTGGGAAAGGAGAAAATTAATCACCAAGTCTCAGGCGTGAAATTAAATTCCAGGGGAAAGAAACCTCTTTCATTACTCCCAAGCAGAAGTAAAACGCCGTGACGTGTAAATAATGACAGCGACCAGGAGGGGACCCAGCCAGATCGAACGCGCGGGGAAAGGGGACGATGCGTCCCATGGCTGCCCACGCTCCTCAGCGGCCACGCTGCGGGTGGGGAGTGGGACCAAGCAGGTCCAGCAAGCCCGGCTGTCCCCGACCCCATTCCCTACCCTCTGCAGGGGTTAATTCGAGGAGTTAGCGCAGGAGCCGTAGCCCATGCACATGAGACTGGAAAAACCATATGGCAGAGAGCAGGCGAGCTGCAGCTGACTGGCGGGAGAGGCGATGCGGCTGCGAGCCGGGCGAGCTCCCTCCCGAGCAGAGTAATTTGGGCAGTCAGCGGAGCCGGGAGCGCCCCGAGACAGCCGGCACTATGGACTGCGCTGCTCTGCCGCAGTATCGCTTGCATGTTCGTCACATCGCGTCAGGCTGCTCACATCGCGGGCTGTCACATCGCATCGCCTCGTGCCCCGTCGCGTCTGGCTCAGGGTGCCGCGCAGCGCTGCCGCCCACCGCCGGGCAGGGCGAGAGGTGGCACAGCCCCCCTGCGCAACCCCCGTGGTCCTCGAGCCCCTCCCCGGACACCCCGTCGCTGCTGGGACAGGAGGCAGGAATGCCACCGCGTCCTCCCACGCCCGGGAGATGGCGGGGGAGCGGGTGTGCAGGTGAGGCTGGAAACTGTCACCAGGCAGGGCTGGGCAGGTCCCCTGGCAGCATCTCTGGCGGCCGCGTGCTCACCTGACACGGAGAGCCTGGCTCCGTTGCTCTGGCGCGTCTCCCCGCTGTACTTGTGCTTGGTGATACACCTGTAGGTGGACAAGGCATCTTCCTTCTGCACGTCCGATATGTACAAACCTCCATAAGAAGTAATAAAAAACCTATTTTCTGGAGACACAAAGAGGGAGGGGAGGGGAAGGGTGAGCGAGCTGGCCCTGGTACCGCACGTCCCCTCCCAGGCACCCAGCACCTGAGCCACATACCCAGCACGTGGGTGTGCTACAGCAGCCTGTGGGTGTGTGATATCAGCACGTGGGTGCGCAATATCAGCACGCAGGTGTGCACTATCAGCATGTGGGTATGCTATAGCAGCCTGTGGGTGTGCGATATCAGCACATGGGTGTGCAATAGCAGAACGTGGGGGTGCAATAGCTGCCAGCGCATCCCTGAGCACTGCCTGCCTCCCTTGGTGGTGGCACTCGTCCTGCAACACACACACCTGCCCAGGCACCGAGGCGGGTGCAGGGTGTCCTTGCCCACACCTGCGCATGCAGGACGTGGCCACAGCCGAACCCCGCCAGGGCCCTGCAGCAGCAGGAGAAGCGGGCACGGCCCCGGGCTGGCCATGGGCTCACAGCGATTTCGTGGCTGCGGATGGAGAGGGGAGCGCGCACCACGAAACCCATCTCCGTGTGCTGCATAGCAACGCTGCAATTAAAAGTGAATCTGTCCTGCTGAGTTAATAATTAGCTTAACTTACTTAGAAGCATGTGAAAACAAATAAGGGCTTGAGTTGATATTTGAGCACTGGGGGAAGATTGCCGAGGCCACCAGGTAGTGCAGCACGGACCCCGCAGTGCTGGCCCGCAGCTCTCGGGGCTGGTGTGCACATGGGGAAAGGAGCTGTTTGCTCTCTTACGAAGCCAGCCTCCCTGTCAGGCCTGACCTCTATAATTCATCATGAATATTAACAGTAATTAACATTAATAGAAAGACCTGCACTGTGGAGCAATCTAGCAGCAACATGGGAAGCAGGGTAAGCGGAGGTACTGGAGAGAAGCTCTAGATGTCCATGCTCCCCTTCACACCTGGAAAACACCTTTCATCCTGCTCTGCTATCAGTGCTAGCAGTGAGAGCGAGCCTTTGATCCCAGTGTCTGCGGGACCTCTGGGGATTCTTTCAGCTGGCAGAGGCTCAGCTGGGATGGGGTGGTACATCTGTTCGGCTGCACCATGCTGCCAGCCAAACCACCCCCTGCTGAAACACAGCAAGTGCAGATAAGCAGAATGTAATTAGCAGAGCCAAATGTTTGGAGTCAAAACCTCTAAACCTAGACTTTAAGTCAGCAATGGCTGCAAATGGCTCCTTCAAATCCCGCACCATGGCTGGTAAACCAGGATCTAGGTGGTGAGGACAAACATCTGTTTTGTCTTCCAGCACCTTTTTGAAGCACCTGGATATTCTTGATTTAGGTGGAGGATGGTGCCATGGTCAAACCCACAACAGCAGGAGAAATGCAAGTGGAATACGGGAACGAAAGGAAAACCCTCCCAGAGCCGCCTGGCTTCCCCCCTCTGAGCGGGATGGCAGAAGCCTCTCCCTGACCACCACAGAAGCACTTGAGGCTACAGATTGACACAAACCAGGGCTCTTCACCCAGGAAACTGGAGCGCATCCACTGCAAAAGCCAAGCTGATGGCAGCCCTGAGCCCTGCTGGCACTACCCCACTCCAGCTGCAGCTTAGCTAGATGTATGTATTTGACTCTAATTGTTTGATATGAGAGCATTAGGGACTCTAAACAGAGAAGAAACAGCAGCCTGAATAAGACAGGAGCCTAGCCGCAGTTAACAGAAGGCACAGGCTGGGAAGCCCACGCAGATTGTCCCTGGAAGAAACAGGAGCAGCCCCACGACATGCCATGGGCAGGGGCCGCTCTCCCCGCATGACCGGCGAGCACCCACGAGCTCAGGACAAGGCTTGGAGGGGCCAGGGGCCGCAGGCACAGGTTTGCCTCCATGCGCCGGCAGCGCAGCAGCACGCATGCTGCACCACGACACGACTGGGACGCAAGTGCCTGGGGGTGCCGACCTCATGCTCCGTGCCGTCCATCGGCGGCATGGAGGGATTAATGCGAGCCTCTGTAAAAGGGAAGGGGGAGCGTTCCTGCAAGCGATACTGAGATAACATGCAAATCAAATGTTAATTTTTTCATCTCCCATCAAACCAGTAGCAAAGAGCATTGGCTGCACTGGAATTTGAGAAGGGGGGAGCCAGTTTCTATGGTAACAGCTGCTGCATTTTGCAAAGTGCTCCGCAGCCCCAGCTGGTCTCCCCCCAGCGCGCGCACTTCTGTGCATGCCTAACTGCAGCCCTGCTTGCAGACGCACTTGGCTAGTCCTCTGGAAACAAAGACTTGCAAGAGCGGGAGTGACGTGCAGAGACCGAGGAGCAGCAGCAGTCCGCGGCATCGCGTGCCGCCCTCCGCAGGGACCTCGTGCAGCCTCGGCTAACGAGAGCCAAGCTGCAGCGCGGGGCGAGGCGAAGGGGAGAGGAGCCTTGTGCTGCTTCCTGGACAGAGGCGCGTGAGAAGACCAATGCATGCGAGCGGGGCAGGATGAGAGCATTGCTGAGCACGAATGCAAAACAAGCCCTGTCTGCTCCCACTGCCCTGAGTGCCCACAAACCAGGCTCCTGGAGCTCGCAGACCCCGTGCCTCGGGAGCTGGGCTTGAGCCAGAATATGAGCATGGGTTTGGAGCCCAGAGGCAGAGGAGCTGCAGGAAGGCAGCCGACACATCGGCACCCACCTCGACACCTCTCCGTGTGGGGCAAGGCGCACCCTGGGCTCCTCTCCTGCACAGGCTCGGCGTGCTGAAATCTTCCATACGGGCAGAAAAGCTGTAGGTCTTAGTGGCAGCCTCACTGCCGCACAGTGACAGGAGGCATCTGCCCCCTTGCAAGCCATGCCTTTAAAGATGCCATCGCATTAAATGTAAGGTCTACACAACCTGACAGCACAGCTTCAATTTTTTTTTTCAACAAGGGACAAATAACTTGGTCGAGGAGCGCTGCACTGGTTCAAGGGAAAGATGAGGGGCAATAGCTGATGTAAATGGTGCTGACGGAGACCTCACCGAAGTGACTTATGGCTCAGTTAGCTAGCGAGATTAACGTCGAAGGTCGCAGAATAAAATCAGATCTTTCTGCCTGCCAGGAGGTGGAGAAGCTTTACGGGATGCAGAGGATTAAGTACATCCACAGCCAGGCTGGAGCGATGTGCCTCTAATAACTCTTCCAGCGAGACTTGAGCTGCTGCCTGTGGCAATGCCTCCCCGAGCCCCTGCTCCCCTCTCCCCCCACAGGGCCAGCAGGGTGCCAAGCACCGGGGAGCTGGGGCTCGGGAGGGGAGCGGGGCAGCTGGGAGCCCCCCAGGAGCTGGACCTTGCCCCCACGAAGGGAGAAACAAAGGGGAGAGAGCACGGAGAGCGCACGGAGGACGTTAGGAGGCTCTCTCACTGTGTGCGCACATGTACATATGCACTCTCTGTTACTGAAACCTCTTCCACATCCAGCTGCCTGTAGTGGCCATGAAACCTCAACATCAGTCCCAAGGGCCTTCCAATTTCAAGAGAAAAATTACAGTCGATATAGGTTACCAGTTACTGCTCCATCCAATATAGATTTATAAAAACAATGGGGTCAGGGCTTCAGGAGAGAGCACATTTTATAGTTCATAAGACTAATGAGATAACTTTCCCTCGGTACTCTGGGGCCAATATTTCCTTACGCAGTCTATTTTAACTGCTAGAGAATCAATAGGTGCCAGCGTTTATGAATTAGCCATACTTTGAGCATATGCAACCCAAGGCATCCCGGACAAATTCAATAAATGTTTGGTGCTATTTCTGGCCACGATTAAAATGACAAATGCCTCCCTGGGGGACAGACACGGAGAGGGAAGCCCCAAAGTACAAAGCCTGTGGTTTTCCCCGGCTGCTGCTGCTGCTCTCCCCATGCGCCGTTTGCCCAGCACGGGACTCGTGCATGGTTCATGGGGCTGCTCCAGCTGCCGAACTGATGGCGAGCGCTTCCCCTGGGGGCTGCCTGGGTGCTGGGAGGCAGTGCCCGGCCGGGGCAGGGGGGCCGGGGCTGCGCACCGTGGGTCCCTTTCATTCCAGCGGCTGACCCCAGGTTCAGTGCCACAGCGAACACCTAAAGCAGAGAGTGCCTGGATCAGGCGCGAAGATTAAAGATCCATCCATCCATCCCAGGGATGTTAAATAGGAGCCGCGACTCAAGCCCAATGCAAATTTAATAAGAGCTGCACGATATCTGACAGATTTATTTACATGTTTCCCTGCACACAGGATCCCAGGGGACGTGTAAGGCAGTCGCAGGCTCCCCAGCCCTTTCAAAGGAAACATTTCTCCTACGTAGCCATGCAAAGCTGAGCAGCGCAGAGCAGCCGAGCACCCAGCAGAACATTTCCACCTTGAAGTTTCGTGGGCATCTGTAAAATAGCCGACTCCAGCTGAGTAAGTGGGTCACGCTTTGTACCAAAGGGCTCCCTGTCTTCCTTCTCCTCAATCCAGGAGGAACGGGGCTTCGCTGGAACGAACATACCGTGCCCTAGAAACGCTGTCTCAGGGAAGCTGCGGAAGCTGCTCCCGCAGCGCCCCGGCCACGCCACATCCTGGGGCCAGCAGCAGGGTGGTGGCACTTTTCGGGAATGGTTCCCTGACGAGACAGCCCAGCCCTGTGGCAGGGGCCGTGTGCTCTGTCCATCCCACTCGCCGGTGCCAGGCAGCAGCACAGTGCCCAGCGCGGTGCCGGGGTGCCCGTAGGTGCGCAGGAGCCGGAGCACATCGCGGCACCGAGCGCCAGCCTCCTCCGCAAAGCCCTAGAAGAGCCCCCCTGGCAGCCCGGTTTGCAGCGCTGCCTGGGCCGGCTGCAGTGTAACACGACGGAGGTTTCACCAGGACCCTCCCCCTGCAGCCCTAAATATAATTCCTTCCCACGCGCGCTCCCAGGCGCGGTCCTCCCTGTGCCTGAGCACCGGCGGCAGAAGCGCTGAATCACGGCAGCGTTCGTGGGCCACGGAAGGGAATCGCGTGCCCCAAACCAACGCCCCCCCCTCGCCAGGCAATGCTGCAGGGCTGCTGTGCCAGGGAGGGGAGATCCACAAAGGAGGGATGAAAGTTGGGGAGTCATGACAGGCTTTCCGCCTTCCCTCCTTAATCTCCTTTATAAGCACGGCTCTATCTCCTCCCGTTACAGGATTAACACCCATCTCTCATTCTCCTCTTGCAACAAGATTTTATTTCTAATTACGCTGTAATAAAACTGGGCGCGCTCCCAGGGTTTCTTCCAAATGACTTGTAGACACTCGGCGAGATTGGCTCCTACTTGGGCCCATTGTCAGCGCGTCTGCCTGACATTCATTAGACATGCATGAGGGAGATGTTTTAAGAATGGAATTGCATTTAAATGGGTTTCCTGAGAGGAAGAGATGAAACAAAAAAAAAGAGAGAGAGGGAGAGAAGAAAAAAGCAGGAGCGGTTGAAGAGCGGATGCAATTGTCACCTCCCTGTCACACAGCCGCCACGCAGCCCCAGCGCCTGTCCCCGTGCCCACGCTCCCAGAGCCCCGGCTGGCGGCGGGGCAGGGCTCAGGAGGGGACGAGCCCCTGCCCACACGCACCAGGGGCCGAGAGCCGGGCCGGGGCCTGCCATCCATGCGCTAATCCCCTGACAAATCCCATCCCGTGCACTCCAGAGCTGAAGTTCAGCAGCGGATAATTTTCTGGTGAATTAACTCTTAATGCTTTACGGAATTACCTGCAGAACCCCAGCCTGCGGGGGACGAGTGAATAAACACAAAAGGCAACGCCGTGCTTTTCCCCGGCTTTGCGTTTGGCTCTGACCACCGGATTTGTGGCCGGGGGAGAGCCGGCGGAGCGGCGGTGCCTGAACACCCTCTGCAAACCACTGCAAAGCGGAGTCACACAGAGCCTCCAGCTGGCAGCTACCGCATTTCAGCTCGCGCCCCGGGTGCCCCGCGGTGCCCGTGCCCTCGTCCCACGGCAGCGGCACGGTGGGCACCCTCTGCCGGTGCCGCGGAGCACCCAGCATCTCCGCTCCCTGGCCGCGGAGGCTCGGGGCAGAGCTCTGGGGAACGCACGTCGAGACGAACGTCGGATGTGTAAAATCAGCCACTCTGCTCCAGCCCGGCAGCAGCAGGCACCACGTGAGCCGCACGCGCGGAGCTGGCACCACTGCCCCAGCCCACCGCTGCCACCGCTAATGACGCCGACCAGCTGCTCGGATGCAATCTGCACCGCAAAAATTAATCACCTACGGCATGACAAATAATTTCAAGTGAAGCAGAGGAAGTTAATCTGTTCGTGGACACCCAAATCGAAGGGAGCAGAAGTCGATGAATAAATTACTCAGTTCACCTGCCGGGTGAGAATCGCTTTGTTAAAGCTCCCCCCCACCCAGTGGCCCTGGTCTCCCTGTCACAAATTACCTATTATTTCCTGAAATCTTACAGGCCAAATAACAATCAGCATCTACGTCATTTTATTATCGGTGCAATGGGTTTGCTTTCTGCGTTTCTCTCTCTTTGGGCAGTGAAGGCACAAGGAGAAGTTTCAATCTCGTGCACGGGAAGCTTTTTAAAATGAAAAAGCAGAAGGCTGCGTTTTAGAGCTGCAAACACAATCCAGGTAGATGCTTAAGGAAATCACCTGCAGAAATGTTAATTTCATTTAACATGAGAAAATGAAAAATGCTGCTGTCACTTTAATATTTTATGCATATATTATTTCCAACGCACAGTTGCTTCAGACATTTCCCTTCTCCAGTTTATTTGCTTGCAGTGTGCAGCCGTCGTGGATCTCACAGACTGATATCTGGATGCAACTTCCCAGATACGGGCTTACCAGTCAGCAAACTTGGGAAAACAGATGTTAAGAAAGATCTCTTTCTATTAACTCCCTTGGAAGCAGCAGATCCTGCAGGGCTGGTAGGACTTATTAAATCAAGAGTAATTATTTACCAAAGGGCCAGTCTTGGAACTCATTTTCATAGGAGTAAATCCAGAATTATGCTACCTACAAAACTGGATTCACACGGGTATAAACCAGAGCAGAATTCGCCTCTGTGGGTTTTAGGACGCCAATGAGCCACTGGAGCTGTTCGCGGAAGCGTGGCTGCTAAAATAGGAGACGGACTCTGGCGGTGGAAACGAGAGTATTTGGGGCCAGTTTAATTTGTTTGCGTGAGTTCCTTTGGAAACGACGCATTCGCGCCACACCAAAGGAACGGAGAGGAATCCCCGGCTGGGCGCGGGGGGCTCGGCAGGGACGGGCACAGCAGCACGGCCCCCCCGCCGGCGCTGTCGAGGAACGAGGAGGAATCCATCTCCCGAGGTGGTCCGGAGACGCCTAATTCCAGCAGAAAATTACAGAACAGGATGAAGAGCATTACAAAATGAATAGGAGGGGACTAGAGATTTCCATGGCTAATCCTGTTAACGAGACAATTTCTTATCAAACTCATTATGTGGCAGAAAGCGGAGGGGAGGGACGGGTTGGGAAGAGGGGGCTGGGGAGGAAAGGCAGCGCTGGGCGAAAGGGCACCCCCGAGGGCAGCACCCATGGGGCGGGGGGAGCCGAGCGTCTCCCCCAGCCCAGCGCGCGCTGCAGCTCTGCATCACGTGCGTCGCTTCAGCAAAAATTGTATTTTCATTTCCAAGGACAGCTAAATATTACTAGAATGACATTTACCACAAAATAGTGCCGTCTGCTTCAGATATATTATGAGTCCTCTCCCAGCTCTCAGCTGCAGCGGGGAGAGATTATGGCAGGCATAAAAAAAAATAAAAATCCATAGAGATAACACTCATTTCAAAAAATGTTTTTTCTAGTGTAATTTTTTTTAACCTCCTATTACGATGAGCCTCGTTCTCCAGGAGGAAGCGAAACGAAAGGCTTCAGTCCACAACGCGCACTTGTGTCGGTGCTTGCAGGGGGAGGCGGCGGAGGCTTCCGTGAGGCTGGGGGCTCCCCGGCGGGCACGGGGAGCTCGGGACCCCCCCGCCCTCCGCACTACCGCTGGCTTCCTCCCGTTCAGCTGTGTGAGAGCAAAGCAGAGCAGCCTGCCATGGCAAACTGCCACTGCCGACCAGGCGCCGTTATTCCCAAAACATCACAGCCTCCCATGGGCATGTTCCCCACCAGCCCCTCCACTTTTGCCCCCAGGAGTCGCCAGGGCTTTACTGTAACTTTGTGTGCAGTGTCTAATTTTTTTTTTTTTTAATTTGCTATTTAAAAAATCATGGAACTAGTCAGATTTCATGCTAATGAGAAGAGAATCTGGATCGAGGACTGTGCAAAAATTTGCATCTCAAAGAGGAAAACAGGAAGTCACTAAGAAAGGAAAATCCACTGCCGAGGTATCGTTTATGGCCATAATTAGGCTAATGCTGCCTCTGCCTCTGTCAGCTCATTTTCATCAGCCTCAGGGTGACGGGGGACAAGGGGCTCCTTCACAGCCCTCTGCAGCGGGGACTTCTGCCCTGCACACCTGGAGCCTTCTCCGCTGCCACCAGCATCCACCGGCGGGACCGGTGCGTGCTGACCCGTGGCTGCTAACACTGGGCTGCTTCCCTCCACGTGCATCAGCGCGTTCTCAGGCTCTTAAATAAATAAAGGAGGAAAATATTGCAGCCACCTGGTGTTAAGGCAGTGCCGACCTCCCCACAAACGCGTGCTCGCCCAGGATGGCTCCGAGGTGCCCTGGAGCTGCTCCGTGCACGGGCTGGGCAGCCGCTGCCAAGGGCACGTGTGAGCTTGGGAGCTCGGGCACCAGCCCCCAGCCTCCCACAATAAGGTATTTTCAGGCACATGGCGAAAACCAGACCCTGGCCAACCCTGGGCAGGGGGGGGCTGTGACCAGCTGCCTCCAGCCCACCCTGCTCAACATCAGCAGAACAGAACCAGGGGTGATTTTCCCTCATTTTCAGATGGACCAATTTACATTTTTTTTCATCAAATTTCCCCTCATTTTTTAATTAGGTTTTGTTGCTGTTGTAGACGTTACTGTACAAACAATTTTGAATAGCTCTAACCAAGATATTTGCTCATAAAAATCCATCATGATTGCAGAGGATGACAGAAATGGAAAATGCCTAATGAAAACAATGGGAAAAACAACAGGTACCTCAGTCCTTTTCAATCCATCAACAACCTCAGGTTATTAAAAATACAGGAGGGAAAAAAATCCTAACATTTGCAATCAAATCTGGAGAAATCTTAAAAAGACAAATACCTACATCGGAGGAAATTCATTCCCCCCACTGAAGTCTGCAGGAGTTTCGCCGTAATTATAATAAGAGTAAGGCTGCTGGATAACATGAGAATTATTTTCCCCACTTACATTGTCAAATGATCATTTTGCCCTGCAGTGAAATCTCAATAATTATAACGCTGAACCATGAAAGAACAAAGAAATAAAAAAGCTGTGGTTTTTTTTCTTTTTTCTAGGGATTGGGGGGTATGACTGCAATCACAGGGCTGAGTGCAATCTTTCTCTAATTATCTTATTCAGGGCCGTGCATCACAGCGAGGCAGCCGTGTCCGCAGTAGCTGTGCAAGGCGCTGCGCTGGAGCGGGGCACCTCGGAGCACCCCAAGAGCAAAGCCAGAGACCAAACGGAGCACGAGCCCCGTGCCCGCCGTGCCGGAGCTCCCCACTGATAAGTCCCGCGGGTTGGGCGCTGCGTGGGAGCAGCGGGCTCCCGGCACGACGCAGCCGCGGCCGCGCAGCACGTGCACTGCAGCAGGGCCGGATCCAGCCCTGCCCCAGCGGGGTTTTGCAGAAGCCTCCACCGGGACGTCCTGCAGCACGGGTGCGGGACGGGCGCGAGCTGCAAGGCCAGAGGTGCCTGGCAGTGCCCGCGCAACCACTCGCGCAGCAGCCAGCTCTTAGACGAGGAAAACCAAGGGGAAATAAAAGAGAAAGGGAAGAGAAAAGGGGGGTGGGGGGGACAAAGAACAGGAACAAGAAAAACAAGACGACAGAACGCTTGCTCCACAGCCCTCGGCTAAATTACAAACCGGTTTACTGAGGTGGAAAGCTGCAGTGAGCTGAGGAGGAATATGTGGAAACCATCTGCAGATTTAAAAATAATCTATTTTACGATCACCCTCGAACATATTCTTTTGCAGAAACCAAATAGGATTTGTTGTTGTTGTTTTGTAAAAACTGTTAGGGAAAAATTACTAGAAACATGCAGGGGGTTTTGCCTTCTTGAGTACTGAGAGTCTAAATATGCCCTTCCTTATGTTTAGAATAGTAACAGTCATCTTAAAATTAACTTGGTCTGCATCAGAGCTTAAAACAGTTGCAATTCAGAGCCTGCAAAAAGCAGGACAACCTGCGCTGGGATATCTCGCGCTTCTAGCTGACAGATGTCTTCCTACATACAGTAAATATAGGTCGGCTTTTCCTACCCAGAGAACTGTGTATCTTAATTAACCAGGCCACTAGCAGCATATGTAATGATTTTTTGCAGCTTGCTAAGTAAACCTTGCCTTGATGAGATGCAGGAAAGATAAAACGCGTGTGTGAACGGAGCCATCTCCTCCTGACCTCACCTCCAGCTCCAGCCACAGCAGCTTGTGCAAACCTTGCGCGGCAGCTCCAGCTGTTATTTCACGCTACAAAATCTGCCTAACAAGATAAAACGGGCGCAGAGGCATGCGCCCTGCTCCATGCCAGGCGCAGCCATCCGTCTCGCCAACCATCAGCCCCAAACCCAAGTTGTCCAGCCACCCCCAAAGCTCGGCTTGACGAACGGCAGCCAGAGGGGGTCATTAAGCTTTGCAGACTACAACCTCACTCCGCGTTGTAAACCACTTCTGGATTAAATTATCTCCAGGCTCGGAGAGCCAGAAACAAATGAGCTAATGAAATTCATGCTGCATTATGATGAGGGCTTGCCAAAGCAGCTGCGGGCGGGCGGCGAAGTCGGGGCGGTGGGCGCGAGGAGGGCAAGCAGCACAGCCCCACCAGTGCCAGCCCCTCTGTTCGCAGGCACCCGGTGTCCTAGAAGAGCACCAGCAAATGCAGACGCCTTGCCTTGCCGTGGCATCCTCCAGCAGGTCTCTGCGGATGGACTGGAGACCAGGCCATCCATCTCGGCCCCATGCCACCTCCAAGCACCGGCAGGGCGGTGGGGTGACAGCACCGTCTCTCTGCCTGCATTTCCACCGCAACAAAGGTCATCACTAAAACTTCATGCGTGCTTATCCCGATTCAAGGCATTCCGGCATCTCTTGGGAGGGAAGGTGCCACAAAGCATGAGGGTTAGAGGCAGACAAGCGTGCCAGGCAGGGAAGGTGAATACAGCGCTCGGTTGCTTCTCGCTAGCGCAAGTCTACCGTCATCGCGGGCATCTGCAGCAGCATCCACCCACCCTGTCACGTGCATGAGCAGGGCTGGGACAGCTCGCTCGGAGACGCTCGTCGTGCTCCTCACGGGAATGTCCTGCGCCTGGGACAGGGAGCGGGGGAGGAAGTCTTACAGCAAAACCCAGCCACCTCTGGGACCAGGGCTGCCAGCCAGGAGGAGAGGCACGTGTGTGAGACGCAGCAAGAGGAAGGAAAATGGGACCGACCTCTGCAGCCCAAGGGGAGCAGCTGGTTGGCAAAGTCCAAAATGTTTGTGCTGGGGATGCTCTGACTCCAGAGAAAATGGAGAAGTTTCCTAGAACTTGCACAGGGAAGCGTGGAGGCCAGGAAGCCCCCACCACAAAATTGGAATGTGCAAGAGCCCTGCAAATTGCTGCCTTGCACCAGGCTGAAATGAATCCTGCTAAAGGCAAGACCACGTTTTGATCCGGTGAGGAAAGCCAAAAGCCTCACACAAGGAGCTCCTGTTGCCTAAAATGCAGGATTAAAGCTGAACCCTGTCATTTGTGCCACTGTCCCGCGTGTCCAGGCACAGACACTCACTGGCCAGCGTGATGCATCCCCTCCATCCCTCCCTACTGCTCACCAGGGGAAAAAAACAAGTGAAGTCAACTCGAACAAAGAGCAGAACTTCCTCCCCGCTCATTAGCACTGGAAAAGCAGCAGAAAAAAAATCCCCAGGACATAACCTCCTCTTTGACTGTGAAGTCTGAATGGCTTGGAGAGAGTGGTTACATCTATTCTTTGCGTTCCCCCTTGCACAAAGGTTGGTGCGCATATCTTTTATTAAGCACAGATGCGAGCCCACACCGATGAGGGTGCTCGCGGAGCCGGCGGAGGGGCGAGGAGAGGCATCGGCTGCGCTCGCCTCCCATCTGCTCCCCGAGCACTGCGGCTCACTGCTGTAACGAGCCCGCGGATCGCAGCGCCTGGTGCAGGTGGATCGAGCCCGCTCTTTTGAAGGGGAAGAGAAGGGACAAAGGTCTCCGCAGCCACAAAAGCCACCAGTGGTTTGCCATGAGCCCTCCTCTGTTCACCCACATCTTGGGGTTGGAAAGGTTCGGAGAGCAACCAGGGAGCTGTTTGCTTTCAATGGGGGAAGCAGCGTGCTGGCTGCATCGCTCCCCGCCGCAGAGATAAGGCACAAATTAAATAAAGAAGCATCGCTTCCCTGCGCGGGGACTCCAGTGATAGCAGTGCGGCTGGGAGGAGGAGCCCTGCTCCTGCGCGGCACATGATCAGCCGCATCTTATCAATAATTATTAAGACAAGGCAAATGTACGTTGACCTAGTTAGAAGTCCAAGAGAAAAAGCAGCGACAGAGGCCCTGTTAAATCCCCCGGCAGCTCGCCCAGCCTGCTGGCCCACCCGGACGAAGAACGCCCGGGTTCACCTAGCACCGTTCATGCACTGGTTTGGCACCTGGACCATAAATTTCTGCTGTGCCGAGCACAGCCGCCTGACCCAACGCGCTCGCTCCACGGCACTCTGAGAAGGAGCAGAGGTGCTGGGCGTGCAAACCAGGACGGCATGAGCAAGTCCCATCCGAGCCGTAATCCCTCTGAAGAGATCTCTTTCACTGTGAACAAGGATGAGCTTATTACTGTTATTGTCAGCATATTTAGCGTTGTCACAAGGTAGCAGCTTTCACAAAGAAGCACACTCCAGCGCTGCCCTGCCTCCTTCAGCAGGGCTACAAGCACCACAGCGCTGGAGGGCCACGTACTCCTCCTCTCAGCAAGTGGGGACCTCTTCTCCGAGCGCGCAGCCCACGCGCTGCGAGCATCACCCGCTGCCAAGCGGGGCTGCGGATGCTGCAGACAGCTCCTGCCCAGGCACCAGGAAGAGGGGGCTCCACGGCCGGGGCAGGCGCAGCGGGTGCCCGGGCTTGCTGCACACCTTGATTTCGTTCTTTGGCCGCCAATCTCCAGGACTCAGCCTCATCTGGTTGGTAAATGGCAAAATGCCTGCCAGGGCTCGGCCCAGTGCTGTTGGCTTCACACCAACCAGCTGGACAGCCCTCTGAAATCCTTGCTGGCAAATTCTGCCAGGTAGCCCAGAGGCTTGCAGCAGGTGATGATGGGGGCAGGACATCTACAGCAATCCAAGCAGCTCGCCAAAACCTCCACGCTCCACTGCGAGGTGTCTGATCGGGGTGGGCTGGAGGGGATGCTGCCAGGACCAGAGGAGAGCAACACCTGCAGGATGGGGGAGCTCCATGGGACCCCCAGCGGTGTGGGCAGGCCCCCAGACAGCTCCCTCGAGACAGCAAGCCTTGCTCGGCAGGAGGAGCATCAGCGAGCAAGCGACCCTGCTGCCATACACAGCCCTGATACGACTGCTGTAAAAAACTATCCAAGAACATGACAAACGCTGTAGTGGGTCAGAGTAATGGTCCATGTACCCAGTGCCAGTGCAGGACATCCCTGCTGCACCTTTTCAGTACCTGCCTATGGACCCGCTGTCCGTGGACGTATCTCATTGACCCCGTCCCACCCGTGGTACCGCCTGCCTCCACAGCCTTCTCTGGCAGCGACCTGCCGATGCTCCCAGCTTAACTTGCTGTTATTGCTATCTCCGCCCCGCTGCAGTTCGAGCACCGTGGGATTGGGTGAGTAACAGTTTATGCTTCGAGGATGTTGGGGAAACACTGCAGATAGTTCCAAACAGGATCACAGAAATGACTCAGGGCTGGAGGAATTACTCAGATCTCGTGGGATGCGGCACAGTCACCCGAGTCCATCTGCAAGGGGTGACTTGGTCACCAAACAGGCCCGCAGACGTGGAGAGGAGGTGTCCAGCATCTTCCCTACAGCCGCACAGCAGGATCCTGTGCCTGAAGCCGAAGTTAGGCAAATCCAACCTTGAAATAAGATGCAATTTCCTAGCAACAAGTAATGAAATGCTGGGGCAGCTTACCAGGAGAGCTAGTGGACTCCACATGGAGTCTTTAAATGAGATGAGATTTTTATATGATGTGCTTTCATCTACCTTCTGAGTACCCCGGGCAGGCGGGCAGGGCAGCCGGCGCCGTGGCCATGAATGTGGGAATGCCGCCGGCAGAGCAGGGGGTGCGCAGCTCCGGGCACGCCTGGGCACCGCTGCTGCCAGAGCAGCGAGTGCTGTACTTGGTTGAGGCAGCTTGGAAAGGCGCAGGGAGATGCTTACCCCCCACCCATGCCAGCTCGGAGCATCCCTTGGGGCAAGGGGGTGAGCACAGTGTGGACGCTGTCATCGCTGGCCCGCGGGGACACCTCCTCGGCCACTGGCCTTCTGCCCAAGGCTCCCTCCTGCTCTGCACGGTTCAGTGGTGCCTTTATAGCACTCCCTGTGCCAGGACAGCCCGAGGCCTCAGTGCTGGCCTCAGCGGCCATGGCTGCCCTCGCCCAAGCCGGCTGCCGTGGGGAGGCAGCCGCCTGCACCCAGAGCCACTGCGGCCAGGCCACCCCAGGAGGGCAGGCGCAGCAGGGATGCCAAGGGACAGCCCGTAGCACAGGCTGGCAAACCCTCCCTGGGTGACAGGCAGCACCCAGCCCCGTGTCCTGCTCCAAAGGCTGCAGACAACAGGACACTCAGCCCTAAGGGGCTTGGCAAGAGGCTCCCCCCCGAGCAACAGCCCTGCTGCCCAGGGCAGGAGCTGGCCTCCCTCCCTCCACAGCCCGGGAATGCTCTTGCTTCGCCCCAAAGCCCCTGCCCAGGTCCCGCTGCCCCTGAGCTGCTGCAGCCGGACCTAGCATCCGAAAAGCCTGTCAGAGCTGATGGCATACAAATTATTCATCTCTGTCAGCTGCTACTCAAGCCTAGCTGGCCACCACTCCGCAGCAGCTGCTGCCTCGTATACGTGCCTCCGCCGCTCTTCCGCAGGGACGGGCAAAGGGCAGCAGTGCAATTTTTGGAAGCAAAGGGGAGAAAGTGCAGCATCAACATAAAGCCATCGCAGAGACTCCTAATCCAAAAGCCACAAGGACTGCAACGCGAGCACAGTTTGCATAACCAGCAGAGCAGAGACCTGTGTCTGTGCTGGGCAGGGCGAGCACGCTTGTGCTGCAAAAAGCTGTGTTCGCCGCCCCGATTAGCTCTCCCAGAAGGACGCGGGTTAGCGACGCTCCTCCCCAACACGCTTTAATGGGCGCACAAGCTAAACTAGCGGGGCCAATACCCAGCCAATTCACAAACATTTTATTCATAAAAACACTGCAAAGTTCATGCGCATTCACTAATTACTCAACCTGCTGCTCTGTCAGGTGAATAATGAGGGGAAAAATAATCAACAATTTGTTCAAAACCACGCTGAGAAATTCACTGAATGTGTTACTGCAGCACTCACTCCGCTTTGCTGCCGGCTGGGTCACGCCGCGGGAACGTGCCCCGCTGCCCGCACAACCCCGCACCCCGAGCACCCCTGTCCCGGCCGCACGGCACGGGCGCAGCGTGGCCCCTCGGCAATTTGGAAGGCAGCGAGGAGCCCTTGTCTCCTCGGAGCGTGGTGTAAGCCCAGCCAGTCCTTGCTCTCTGCAGCACTGCTAATTACCACGACATTTCCAGCAGGCAAGAATAATTAAAGCACCTACCCTTTCCCTGGAGAGCATGCTGCTCAGGGAAGGGGAACAAGGAGGGCGATTTCCCAACTTCCCCAACTTCTTCGCTCCTCCGAGGAACCAGCCCCAGCCTCCCAGCGGCCCGTGGGGGTCCCCGCGTGCCCTCGTCTCTGCGCCCACGTGGGGTCTGCACCTCCAGCGGTGCTGGCAACAAGCACCGGTGCCTCCACAGGGGGAAACGGGAGCACATGTCTGGAGCACTGCCTCCCCTGCGCACAGCATAATCACATATAGGTGAGGTGAGGAAGGAAACAAAAGCCAGCAATAAATCACTACCCTGCTGCTACCCAAGGAGATATAATTAAGTTTATGCCTAGAGTGGCTTTGCTGACGGTAGTCCTGGAATGAGATAAACATAACGCATGAGGTTAGGCTGTAATAATACAAGTGCAGATTGGCAGGCGATACGTTTGCTTAGCAATGGTCCTCAATTAGTTAGCTGCAATTTTCACTCGCGAGCGACAGGGGAGAGAGCCCTTAGGCTTCCCAAGAGCCATGCACCTGCAGAGGCAGAGCCCGGCACAAGCTCACGAGGGGCTCTGCCCGCCGGCTCCCGGCACCGGTGTCCCGGCCACCCACCGTCACCCACGGGTGCCGAGCTGCCAGCCCACAGCTGCCCCTGCTCCAGCACAGGCTTAACTTTAAGCGCATGAAATGTCCACTGATCTCCAAGGGATTATTCGCGGGCTTAGCTGCTTGTGCTGGTTGCTTTGCGGGCCCGGAGCGGGGACGCTCTCAGTGTTTTGGGAGAAAATTTCGCAGTGCTTTCCAAATGTTCTCCTCCATTCTCTCACAAAAAAATAAACCACCATGTATTACTTTCCAGTTATTTATACAAAAGAGCTTTTATTTTTATTTTTTTGTTGCATGCAATAATTGCAGACGATCCCAAAACAGGAGCAAATTTGCAAAGTGGGCTAGCCTTAAAATATTTTTCACTTCTTATTTTTTATCCACAAAAGCCTCATTCCACCCTTCCCCACAGTATTTAGAAGTTTGCAGGCGGCGTTTTGACGAAGGCACTTCCACAGTGTTACGCAGCTCGGTGGGTGCTGTCATGAGCTCCAAAAAGCTCAGCCAAAACCGTCCCCTGACCCTGCCTGCACCCAGAAGCCAGCTCTGGCTCTCGGCAATGCGTGGCTGTGCCAGGAGGTGCCGGGCGCTGCCCCAGCCTGGGGGCCGGTGGGGCTGGGGCCCCAGGGCGGCTCCTGATGCCCAAGGGCCACACTACTTGGTGTGACCGCCGCGGTCGATGTCCAGCCCCAGCCCTGCTCCTGCCCCTCCGGACGCACGCAGCACAGCCCTGCCGAGATGAGAGCGCCCAGCTGCCATCTGGGCAGATAACCGGGTTTTTTACATGCGCGCATGAGGGAGGGGGTGGGGGAAGGCTGGGGAGAAACCAGGCTGCAAAATGAATTCAGCATCAATTATTCTAAAATATGCTTGTTAATATGGGAAGGGCTCCATGGCTGCATCCATCTCCACTTCTGTTAATTTCGAGCATCAAAATGTGACCTGGGAAGATGACAGCATCTCACATCTCAGTTACACAAACACGAGCCTGGAAAAGGGGGTATATTAAAAAGGGAGACAATGCTGCATATTAAAATACCACAGATGGAGCTTTCCGCAGTCCTTGCAGTCTGCCTCGGAGATTATTGCTGGGCCATATTGTATTAAAAATGGGGGGTGGGTGTGTTATTTATTTAATTTTAAAACAAATTCCATCTCCTACTCACGCCGGATGGATAAAGTGAGCTCTTGAGCTCCAGCCAGCTTTTCCAGCAAACCCACATGAAAAATGCATTTTCATTAATACAAACTGTTTGCAGTAGGTAAATTAATTCTGGAAATGGTTTTCATACATGGCAAATTATACGTTCAGTGAAAACACTAGACGACACTCTACAGTCATAATAAAAGCCCTGCGTCTCCTTTAATGAATCGGGATTGCCAGGTAAAAGGAGCTCGCTTGAACAATTAAACAAACAAACAAGTAAATAGCGGAGCAAAAGCCAGTGGGTGCCAGCAGTGCCAAGGGGGCTGCTGGGCTCCTGCAGGCACCACCACCACCAGCCCTGCAGGGACAAGTGGGGAAAACCGCTGGGAAAGTGGGGCCAGAGCCGGGCAGGGCTTGGCTTGGCCAGCGGAGCTGGATCCAGCCCCGCAGGCTCGAGGAGCGGGAGGGGGAGGAGGAGCCGTGCCCTGTCCCAGTGCAAGGACGGGGATGGCTGCGCCTCCGCCATCGCCAGGCGCACAGAACCGAGCCCGAATACGGGGCTGTCCGCTCCCAGGTTCCTATTTTACTCCCAAATCTGATCATGTCTCCTTTAACAGCCCTGCTTACGAGTGCCTGCTTATGGCAAGGGAAGCGATATATAATTGATGAAATCACGACGTGCTACAGCCCCAGCCCCAGCCCCTGCTAAAAGACATCTGTTCTGCACGTAGCCTCGCTCAGGTGCTGTCACACCGCATTTACCGCAGCGTGTCAGGGACTGGCCGCCTGTGCTAATGCCAGTACGTCTGCGATGCTGCGCGTCCCGGGGCGCGGGGAGCGAGGAAGACATCGCTGGGATATTTGGGCCCCTCTGCTGTGACTGGCCTGCCTTCTCTGCCCGGCAGCTCAGACTTATTTCCACAAGGCACCGCCAGCCACCCATCCCGCAGTGCCGGAGCCTGGCCCAGCCGCCTTGGTGATGCATTTTGGGGTGAAGGCACCGCTGGGACCCCTGCACTGCCCCCTCCAGCGCCTCGCTAAATGGCTGCCTTCTGCTGTGCACTGCGGACAGGAGGGCTGGGCGGCAGGCAGGAGCGAGCCATGCTGGAATTTGGAGAGCAGAGCAGGCTCTGGTCCCCTCACTTGTCACGGGGAACTTCGAGAGCCATGGAAGGAGGGGGCAGCATTTCCTAACAGCATGCCGCATGAGAAAACAAAGACTGATAGAGGATCTTTTAGTCACCTCTTAATTACATATTCCGGATACATTACTGAAGAAGAAATGCATCTCAGGTCACTGCCTGTCACGGTGACAAAGGCCCGTGATGAGTTCTGTATTCAAAATATTTGCACTAATTATCAGCACAGCTCCCCTTTGAAAGCGCTGGGAGGGAGGTGGCGTTTCCCCCCAGGGAATCAGCTCGGAGGCTGCACGGGTTTCACCGCACTACAGATAAATTTACTTGTGCGCCTGTATATTTTTATCAACGTGCCCACATGTGTATCCATGGAGAAAAACCTACAAATGCACAAACACGTCCTGTGGGGCTGGAGAGCAGCAGCAGCGGAAGAGGGGCTGCTGTCCGTCAGCGGCAGATGGGGCGATGGCAGGGGCTGGGGCGTGCTGGGTTCCAAAGGTGGGAGCAGGCGCCCCGAGCCCCGCGGTGCTGCTGCAGCCAGGGCTGGACCGAACGGGAAGCACATGGGCACGCAACCGCCCGGGGACGGACAGGAAAACGCTGAATGCAAATGCAGGCTGACCTTTAATTAGCGCATAAGTAGGCACAAGGAAAAACAAAGCAAAAACAAACCAATCCAAATCAAAGCACTTCCCTGGGCACCTTCCTTTTGTCAGGCGCAGCAGGAGTCCTGGTGTCCCCAGGCCAGTGGCACTCGGACAGGAGCCAGACGTGCCACCGCTGCCCCAGGTCTGCCACTGACCCGTCACCAGCCCCGGTGGCAAAATTCACACTGTAATTTGCCCACTCCAGGCTCCCTGCAGGGCGGGCAAGTGCCACCCTCCTCGTGGTCACAGGCAATGACCGGAGGAGCAGAGCAAAGTGGCACCTCTGGGACACTGGTCCTTGTTCAGGTGGCACCTTGGTGCCAGTCTCAGGGGACTCCGTGTTATTGCCCCGGTTTGTCACTGGTCGATGCCCCGCGTCGCCTTCCCAATGCACCAAATCTAACCAGGGCACACACTGCCAAGCAGCCCCTGTTCTCTGCCAGCATTTAATCTGGCTGGACATGTAGATATAAATGGGGCAAGGAGAAAATAGCATGCTTCAGGTTCCTCAGGAAAGCAGATGGGAACAGGAGACTTATTAATAAATTCTTCTTTGTTCTGTATTGTCTGTGATAAATAGCCGCACTCAGCATCAATAACGGCAAACATCCTTGGGAAAGAGAGACACGCAGAAACCCATCACACAGCTGAAAGCAGAGAATGGATTCAATTTCAGGTTTGAAGGCAAATTTCACAGTCCTAAACAAAATTATCTGAGGGGGCTGCTGTGGCCACATGCGTAATAAATGTAAGGTTATGGCTGCTAAACCAGGAGAACGTCTCCCAAGAGTTGTAATATCTTAAGCTGAAGGACAAGAAAGAATAGCCCCATTCAGGATGATGCCTTTGGAAAAATAACATTTATGTTTCCAAATAAAAAATGTTTTTATTAAGGGAACACAACACTTCTGGAATTTTATGGCCCTAGAGATTACTCAAACTCCCACCCCTTCACTGGCATCCAAAAGTAAATTTCCATGAGATTTAAACACTGCCGAGGCCTCAATAATTTGGGGGTAGGAGGGAAAAGAGAGCAGCAGCAAGAGACATTCCTAATGGCGAAGACATGAAAAACGCTGCTTTATTTTTTGATGATTGCATTAGATTTTTTATCGCGGAGATGAAAAATGAGCAGCTCCCACCTCCTAATTCACTGCCTGGGGACTGGATTCCTCTCTGCCACCATACGAGGAGTGGCAGGGAGAGCAGCGCTGTGCGGGAAGCCAGCGGGATTTCGGAAGAGCCGACCACTGCGGAAAAGCAGCGAGCTGGTGCGCGTGTGCTTAGGCGTGGGACAGCCCCGCGCTTAGGACGTGTAGCCAAGGAGGCTTCCAGGCAGACTGCTGTAAAGGCAACAAAATAAAGGGCAGAAAGGGCCTGGGCACGGGTCTGGTTTACCTCAGACCCCAAGGTCCCTGCCAGCGCGCTCCCTCCCGTGGCTGCGGTGACCTCCTGGGGAGCTGGGGGGAGCGGCAGTGCCACCAGATGTGGCCAGCAGCTGGAGCGCGCTGTGCAGAGGCGGCACAACCAGCCTGTGCACGCGCCAGGGACGCGAGGAGCTCCGATCAGTGCAGTTCATGTCCCTGAACAGCTTCTCCTCTGAGATGCCACCTGGATGAAGGCAGAAGTTCCCCGCGGCCACAAGCCCAAGGCCAGCTCTGTACCTGCAGGCAGGGAAGAGCTTTCCTCCTGCCACGCGGCTGTGGGGCAGGGTAAGCTCGCGCGGGCTCCTGGGATTACAGGCCACACGAACAAAGCAGTTCCTTCCCAACCCCAGTAAAAGCGCAGCGCTGCTGCTAACTCCCCGTGGGCGACTCGAGCAGGTTTCAGACCTTTGCCACAGAAGCGATCATGTCTTGCTGGAGTTTAACCTGCCTGAAAGGCACGAGTGCTAAAGGAAGCAATTTGCACGGCATCCCCCTTTTTCTTTCCTGTTAATCCTCTGCTCTGTAACCACTTTTTCTCGTGCTTTACCTTGGAGCACCATGAGTTTGAAAAGATAAAGTGCATTAAGAGTTTTAAAGCTGAGGAAGATAGGAGCCTGGCACTTTAATAACACTAATGCTCTGGAATTTGCAGAATTATCACTGTAATGCATATCTCAACAGCAGTCCCTTCAGTGTGATTAGTACAAGCTCTATACTGCCTTCAACACCGTGGGCTTTCCTGTTGCTCAGGGTAGAGAACTCGGCCCTTTCACAGTGCCCGAGACAGATGCTGATTTTCCAGAGCCATGTGCAGAGACATCCTGGGGATGTCCTTCTTCTCCCCCAGCTCTGCACAAAGCCAAGCACTCCTGAGCTCCTGTTTTCTGTTCTGCATCTTGCAGAATCATTCCAAGTCACTGCTGACACATCCCACAGCTCAATTTAATGTTACTCAAATTACTCGGTCCTTTGCCTGTGTCGAGCCTGAAATCCATCCCAAGCCGGCGCATGTCAGTCAGCAAGGACGGGACGCAAACATCTTTTGCTGTCTCTGCTCCCAAACACCAGCAAAGCTCCATCATCAAAAACCTGCTGAACCCCCTGGTCCTGCTTCCTTGGAGGAAATGTTAAGTCTTTGAATTTTCTGGCCCCCCCTTCTCTTATGTCTGAGTGAAATAAAACCCTAAAGGCACTAAAAGCATCAATCAAATTCAATGCAAAAATGTAGATTTAGTCAAAAATTATACACCCACAAATCTATAAAAATATAGCCAAAATCCAGCGAACGCCAAGGATTTTTGGAAAGTTAAGACAGTGATGGAAGGGAAGAAATTGCTTCCTTTTCTGCCTTTGAAACAAACACACGCTGCTTTGTAAAGCTAATGGCAACGGGCACCAGAGTACTTCTCTGGCTTCCAAAGCCCTCTCCTGCGCATGCAACCCGCACGCTGGGACCGGGCTTAACGAGCAGCAATTTGAAAGCAGAGTTAGGCAGAGGCTAAAAACGAGCTTAAGCTTCACATGCAAAGTCAAATGCAAAAGTAAATAAGTGGCAGGAAGCCCAAGGAGTAAATGAGACCGTTATATCTCGTGTCTAATGAGCGACACCAGGTAACACTGGCAAATTGCTCACCTAGAGACAGCAGCACTGGATCGCTGATGGATGAACAAGCTCCTTTTTTTTCCCCCTCATCAGCACACATCACAGTCAATGATAGAGCATGTTTCTGTGATGGTGCTGAGACTGTCACAATCATTTTCTTAATCCAGTTCCGCTAGTAATATTTTGGTGAAAAAAAACAAGAACACGCAGCACTAAGTCAAATCCTCAGATGATGTAAGCTGGAGAAGCTCCCCAGGGGTTGGCTAAAATCGGCTGTGTGCCTCACCCTTGGCTTCTCGGAAACACGATCCCAATGAAAATAATCAACGTGTGCAAGACGGGCAGAGCGCGTGTTTGATGCGCTGCTAACGGGCAATATTAAAAGCACCGAAGTGGCTTAGAGAGACGCTTTAATGCGCCGGAACAAGGCGGTTGTGGCGGACCTTTAGCCAGCATTACGTTCAAATCTGCAACACTTCCCCAGCGCTTCCCCAAAATGCGGGGACGTGCACGCGAGGGCCCCGGCGCTGCCAGCGGTGCCGTGCCCGGCTGCAGCGCGCCAGGCAGCCGGAGCGCGCCGTCACGTGGGGAAGCCTCACGGCTGGGCTGCGATGCGTAAAGGGATTTACAGATGTAAAGCCACATCTCGATAACGCTTGGAACAAATCCCTGACATTCTTCACACAGCTCTGCACTAACGGGTTAGGCTCTATCAGAGTGGAAAGGCAGCTCCCCGCTATCTCCGCGCTTCCACTCCCATTAACCGTTTGGAGACTTCTCCGCTCTGAAGCAAGGTGCGTTGGGATCCTCGCAGGCAGGACTCTCCCCGCCGACAATTATGCTCCAGTCGGGACTAGCCATTTGCATGCAGTTCATTTGTGATGCAGAAAAGCTTGAACCTGTCATTATTGCTTGGCATCAGTACAGCGCTGTGAAAAGACACTGCTCAGAACATGCGCACAGCGCTGCACCCTATTTTCTTTAATCTAGGCTAAAATGACAATGAGAGAAAGCAGGAGGGAGGAAGAGGGAAAGGGGGAAAGCATCTTTTCCATAAACAAGAGTTCAGTTCTCTAACAAGCCAGGCACAAGTATTCTGCTCAGCACTCCGAAGGTTTGCACATGGATGACCAGGGCAGAGAGGTGAAAACGAGGGGTTTTCACAGGGCGAACGGGCAATGTGCGCAAATGAAATCGGTCTGGCCCTTGCTGCACAGCTGGAATTTACTCAATAAAATTATCCCCTGGAAAGGGCTCTGCAAGGCACCATTTTGCTGGGCTGGCCCCAGCAGGACAGGCAGGACGTGCCCAGAGACACCCCCAACACACGCCCGGTGCCCCAACATCTCCCTCAGGCCCCCAGGTGTGGGCAGATGGGAAAAGTCAGAGGAGCAGATGGAAAGCAACAGCCCTGCAAGAGCTGCACTCCCCGCGGCTGGTTTTGGTGCCCTCCCAACAAGCAGGGGACACCGGTGACTCCTCCATCCAGGGCTGCTGATGCCATGTGCTGGCACCCCGGCAGTGGGACAGCAGGGGACACAGCAGCTCCGGCTCCCAAGCCCTTTGCTTGTGATCACTCCCAGCACACAGGCACCCTGGCGTTTTGCTGATGATACCAATGGATGTCTGCATTTTGGAAGCGCAGGACCGGTGCCTGCACCCAGGCTCTCCAGCATCCCTTCCTCCAGCACCCAGTGTCCGACACGAGGCACAGAAGCACCAGAAATCCCAGAGCGGGCAGATGCAGACTAACCCGAACGGTCAAAGATCAGCTTAAGCCCTGCCTGCAGCAAGAGGTTTAACAGCTCTGTCAAAATGCACGCCATTAACTACCCTCACTCTGCAGCATCT
Source organism: Anseranas semipalmata (assembly GCA_013399115.1). Classification (NCBI taxonomy): domain Eukaryota; kingdom Metazoa; phylum Chordata; class Aves; order Anseriformes; family Anseranatidae; genus Anseranas; species Anseranas semipalmata. Next base: position 1,494,962 of record VXAA01000760.1, read on the forward strand.
CCCTAGCATGTCAGCATCCAATTGCTTCGTGCTAATAACTTGACCCCCACAACTGCTTGGGGTGGAAGAGGACTCCCCCGGGGCCAGCTGGAAGCTGGAAACCGTACAGCCACGGCATGCATGGTGCCGGCAGCACAGACATGGCTGTCACCGCACCTGCAGCTGGCCGCCACCAGCCCAGCCCGCACCAGGACAGGCAGCCCCGCGATGCTCAGGTGATTTAGGAGCCCGGCTCCCATCACGATTCGTTGCCAGCAAGGAACCGAACTCCCTTGTTACTTTTCAAATGAACGGAGCTACACATGAATATTAAACACCACCTCGCTTCAGTCCCAGAGAAAAAAAAAAAAACACAGTCTTTGAGAATCCCTCATTAAGATGCACTGGACGAGTTGCACAGGGAGCCCGAGAGCCAATTAAGCGGGACTGTAACAATCCTAAAATGAAGCTGCATGCGTAGATCAGATCCAAGATGTTTGCAGAGCTGGAGCGGGCGCGTTCCCCGTGGTGCCCGAGCTGCTGCCCCGCTCTAGACCCTGCCCCATCCATCCTGGCTGGGCTGCAGCAGGGAGCTGCCACCCGGGAGCTGCTCACCCCCCCAGCACAGGCAGGTCCCCAAAACTGCCCCCCCCCGGTCCCTCGCCTCCCTGCTCTGCCGCCAGGGAGAGGTGTGAGGATCAGCTGCCTGCAGCGGGGGGAGGCAACGGACCTTCAGCAAAGTTTATTTGCTGACTTTCAAACAGCATTATTTCCACGCTGGATCGCAGGTAATACAATCAGACAAGCCCGACATTTCTCATGACTTTGGAAGGACTCTATTTTCATTCTGCAGCTCAGCCTCATCCTACCAGTCTCTGATCCGCCCCTCCCCGCCAACAGGAGCAGCCCCTGCTTCCAGATCAATTTCTATATTTCAGATACAAAGGTTGTTTTCCTTGAAAAATGAAGCTGCCCTTCACAGAGGTAATAAAGAGATCAATACTAGTTACACCACGTTTCCTAGTAAAATCAGGGAACTGGCCACACTTCCATCACCACAATGCACCGGTGTGGCCGTGCCGGGTCCGGGTGGGTGCTCGGCCGGGAGCCCGGTGCTGACGGACCCTGGGGAGCGGTCGCACACAGTCCTCTCCCCCTGCTGGTGATGGGAAATGGGAGAGAAAATTGTGGATATAATTTATAATGCCTCATTAATTTGACAAATGCCGCTTCATGCGTGCTCTCTGTCAGCCCGTCACTGTCCCAGAAGCCACTATATCATCCGCTACTTCAGATGGAAAATCTACCTGCAGAGCCCTGCTGGGTAGATGACGGATTAAATGCCACCCATTCTCCAGCTCGAAGCGTGCCGGCCGGCGTCCCTGCCCCGCGGGTGCCGGGTGGGCAGCACGAAGCCCCCAGCCTCCCCCGACCGCTGTAGAGTGCTGTGTGGGAAGGGCTTCCCAGGGAGGGATGCAGATAGAGAAGGCAAACATCACAAATAGCTTTCAGAGAAAGCATTTGACCAGCTGTAATAGCTTCTTACCAAGGCTTTTGTATAAAATCAATCCCACGGGAAATACTTCTTCACCAAAATGAAGCTTTTGTGGAAATTTTTCATTTTGGTCACGAACTGAATTCAATTTTGTCTTCATTTGAGAGAAAGTTTCCTCTCTCCCCATCTCTTCTCCTTCCTGCAAACCATTCATTTTTCTACTGGAAAAGCAGTAAGAAGGAAAGGGGGAACGACATCCGACAACGTGTTTCAGAAGGCACCCGGAGCGGGCAGATCCTGCCCAGCACACCCGTCTTCTCTCTCTCCTCCCCAAGAGCACAATTAGCTCTCACCCAAGTGATATTTTGGCAGGAGCAGGTAACGAGAGGTAGAGCACAGAGTTAATTATATGCCCTGCTGCCTGGTTACCAAAGGAACTATTCGAGAAAACCTCGCATCCCCCCAGGACGGCAGCTCTGGATGGGCAGGGGGGACCCTGCCACCCTGGAAGAGCCGAGACAGAGCCCTCGCATCTTCCCCCAGCCAGGTGGCTGCAACCGAGACCGCACCGTGCCCAGCTGGTCTTGTGCCCACGCTGACTGGCACCTGGGGAACGGTCCATTAACAGGGCAAAAGCAGCAGGTTGGAGATGTATGTGTGTCAGGCAGCATTAGGACAACTCTGCTCACTGTGCATTAAATAACTCTTGCAGGGCACAAGTGAAATGGCAGCACAGAGCGACCAGGGGACAATAAATCCGTGGTTATAAATTCTGGCACTGGGCTGTAAGATGAGACGTCCCCGGCTGGCTGCGACCACGCGCGCAGCCCAGGAGAGCAGTTTCTGCTCAGTTTCTGCCACCGACAACCGCCCAGCCCCGATCACTGTCCCCAGAGATTTCTGTTCATTTTGTGCCCCGCTTCAGGAGCTTCCCGACATCACCGCGTACCTCGCGGGGCAGGCTCAGTGCCAACAAGGAGCGAGGCTCCCACCGGGGACCAAGGCAAAGCACCAGAGGCTGCTTCCCGAACCCCAGCGCATCTCTCAGTGCCACCGACAGGCACGGCCTCTCACCCGGCCACGCAGGGCTGAGGCACAAAACCCAGGGCAGGAACGGTCTCGTGGGTCAGGCAGACAACACATTTCCAAAGAATTTTAAGGAGAGGGGGATTTTAAGAAGACAGGGATGAATAAAAGGTATCCCTGATTTACCTTGTTACACATCAGCTCTGCCTGCTTGAGCTGTTATTTCCTGCAAATATATTGCACTGTGGGATGCCTGCGATATTTTATAAAGTTAATAACTTTTTTTTAATTGGATGAGTTTATAGAATCGTGTGAGCAATTAACAATAATTACGTTTAAGACACTTAAATTCCAGGATGCACCACAAACACTGGAATATTAAGCTATAAAAACCCTCGATTGTACATTCAAATTACATTAAGGGTCTGTTGGAAGGAATATGCTCTCGGTTTCGAGTGCACAGCTCTGTTCTGTTTATACAATGAGTTTCCATCAGAGATGTCAGCAGCAGCTCCCGTCCCCTGGAGCGGTTCAGCACTCGGGCATCACACAGACGCCGCTGCGCCCGGCCACGCTTGGCTCGGCCAATGCTGCCCAGTGGCTGCCAGGACCAGCAAGCTCGGCCGGGTGCTTCCTCGCCACATCGGCACGCGCTTCCGTGCATGTCCCAGCCACATGCGCTGGGTGCCGGCGCTGCCTGCAGGCTGATGCCCAGTGCACCCCCAGGGTACAATGGGGAGCCCCAACCACTGTGCCGAGTCATCCAGCGCCTCGCTCGTCCTTCTCCAAACTTCTGCCATGTTGAGCATCTTTCCCACACTCCTTAGCTCAGGAGACAAATTATGGTCAAGAATCCACACCCTGGCCATTTTGAGAGCTTCCAGTTTGAAAAACAGGGTTGCATCATCTCTTTTTTGACTGTTTCATTCTGAAAGCACCAAGAACTCAGAGGGACACTGCAACAACACCAGCAGGCTGCGGCCACTGCCACCGCAGCACCGAGGCAGTTCCCAGGAAGAGAACTGGGCCAGAGCTTATTTCATTTTAATCACCAGGTGCCAAACTAAATTATTGATGTAGGTTCTCAGTGACAGGTAAGGCATTTTATCAGTGCATCTTTAATAATGCACGAGTCATGATACTTCATGCTAAAATGTCAAGCAATTCTCAGGTTACCCTCGCCACGCTGAGAACCTCTCCCTGTCCTGCCCCGCGCTGCCGGTGCCCAGCTGCTCCGTGCAGCCCCGCGGGAGCACCCCCGGCACGCTCGCACTGCCCCCCCGGTGGCACCCGCCGGGGCCCCCTGTGCAGGAGCTGGGACAGCAAGAGTTAAAGCAGCAGCAGCATTAGAGGAAGCGGAGGGGATGGCCAGAGTTCGGGGGTACCATTGAGAACCCCAAATGCAGTTAAGAGGAAGCAGAGTTGGAGCCAGGCTGCAGCAGAAAACCCCCGGAGTGGCACGCAGCACTTCATCCCCCGTGCGGCATGCTGGAAACACGCTACTTATAGACCAATTTAATACGTCCCGGTCACATAAAAGGACAATTTTAGAGCCATGAAGGCTTCAGGGCAGAGGAACAATAGCAGCCTAATGTCTCCATTTTGAGCCGTGCACGCGCAGCTGGCGTGCCTCTGCCAGGCCTCCGAGCAAGCAGCAGCGCTGTTCCGGCACGCAGCAGCCGATCTGCAAAGAGCAGCGGTGCCACCCGTGCCTCGACGGCCACCCCCCGCCACACCCGGTGCTCCACGCGCTGCCAGGCTCCTGACGGGGCACCCAGAGCTGCCGGGAGGAGTGGTGCCGCCCTGCCCCAAGCTCGCCGAGCGCACGTGGTGGCCCCCAGACCCTCGCTGGACCCGGCGCAGGGGTGAGCTCCAGCCTTTGTATTCCGGCAGCGCAGCGTGACATTTATAGGGGGAAGTTTTATTCCTGCTGTAAATAACCTCTAATAGTGTAGGTCATTACACTAATTACAGAAGATAATTAATTTTCTAATTCTTGTTAGACCGCTGCATATTCCAAGAAGAGCGCAGTTCATTATTTTCCCATGCAATTATGACCTCCCTTCTCCTTCTCCCTGCCAGCCCCGCCTTCAGGATTTTAGCACTTTGTCAAGTTGTTTATCATGCAGCCATCGAGCTGTTGCGAAGCCGAGGCGGCGCGCAGGCTCCTCTCTTCCTCCCACCCCATTTCAAGGGGCAGGAAGCAGCGCCTGGCCGCGCCAAGGGGCTTCCCCCACGTGCAGGGACCGGCCACCGGCCCCTGCCCCTCGCCCAGCGCAGGGGTGCTCAGCCCATGCTCCCGCTCTGCCACCAACCGCCAGAGCACCGCGCCGCAGGAGCCAGCCCGGCTCCCTCGGGGCTACCGGCTCCCTCGGGGCTACCACCACTCCCAGAGCCGCGTGGGGTTTCCTTCGCCAACAACGGTAACAAAGCTCTCCGCTCAACCGCTCTGAAAGCGTCCCCTCCAAGAGTCCGACCTGCTGGTGGCTATTAGTGCGCAGCAGATTGGTGATGGGTCTCTCGACGCAGCCATCGTTACAAAACCCAGCCCGCGAGCACAAACATCTGCACGATCTTATCCCGCCACAGGAGCGTACGGGCATCTCTAGCCTTGCGCGCAGATGGCAGAACACAGACAACCCGGCACCCGGCCGCTCGCACAACTTCTCCGTCCTCGCCCTGTCCAGGACCATAAACCACCACCATAAAGCACTGTGTGGTGCAAGCTGAAGCGTGATGCTCTCTCTGCAGGCCCCGAGCGCTGTGCCCCTGTGGGCCAGGGGCTGCTGGGGCTCCCGCACAGGATGAAATCCTCATGCTCCTGCAGGGAAAGCAGCCCGGCACAGGAAGGCTCCGGCTGGGGGAGCGTGCCAGATCCTGGCGGCTTGGGACTCTCCAGCCCTGCTGTAAATCTGGGTATCAGACAGGTTTTAGTGGTAATCAATTGTAATAAAGAACATGTATCCCTTGACCAGATAAGTGGAATATTATGTTTTAAGTCCAGCTGCAATTAGCAGAGCAGATGGATGTGGGCTGAGGCAGCAGTAAGTGCATCTTCCCACCCGCCTCCTGATGGACCCAGCTTCAAAGCCACGCGTTCGGGGTCCCCGCGCACCCAGCTCCCCGCTGGGAAGTGCGTTGAAAACAACGGGAAGGGGAGGGAGCTTTTGTCCGGCGCACAAGTGGCCTGGGGAGCTCACTGCAGCGGGGCTCGTGCAGCCCAAGACTTCGGCTGTGCATGGGAAAGGCCTGGCTGTGCCAGGTGACAACGCGCACACCCACCGTTATATCAGAAAGAATGAATTTTTAAAAGGCACATAACCCCCGATGCTTCAAGGCATCAGCTGAGCACTAAGGAGGATTAGGAGGAAATATCTCCTGTGGAAAGCTTATTCCACATGAATTCCACTGAAGGGATCCTTTCATCTCCCCCCGGAGCATCTCTTCCCCTGGTCTGATGTGCCTTGGCACTCGCTGAGCTCCTGTAATATATTTGCAGGCAGCGATCCGCCCGCAAAGGTTGACAGCTGTCTCCGTTGCAATGCTGCCTTCCGACTGACGGCAATGTGACAGGCGGCGCGTGACAGCCCCGCCGCAGGACCGCTTCCTGGGACGCACGGGGTGGCCGGGGCTGATGCGCGGCCACGGTGCCTGGCTTTGGGGTGGCAGCGTCCAGCGGTGACAAGCGGAAAGGGGAGAGGGCGGCTGGCGGGGCAAGCAGAGGGCTGGCTTGCCCTGCCCCGGGGCTTTGGGGTTCATTGGGCAGGCAGTGCCCTGGGAAAGGGTGAAAGCGAGTGCCTTCTCCCCTCTCCTTTCCATCTGAATGGAGAGGCACTGAGAGCATTGAAAACTGGGTTAAAAATGGCTCTGCTCTACCTATCTTATCTTCTTTGTACTAAAAGCCCTCAAAGAGTGGCAGGTTTTCACGCAGAATTTTCCCGTCTAATCCCCTTTTGTTAGCTCTGATACCGGCATTGCAATACAAACCTCGTCCATGCGATTTAGGAGGGATTACACGCCGTCAATCCCACGGCATGCGGGAGAAAAATGTTTCCTCAAATCAAATTTTACACAAACCGGTATTTGAAAATAATCAAAGCGCAAATCCCTGCCGCGGGGATTTCTGGAGGGAGGCGGGCGGGGGCGGCAGCAGGACCCGGAGCACCCGCCCCAGTGCCACCGCGTCCCCTGGCTCCCTGCCCGTCGTCCCCGGCCGGCCACGCGCCCGCTGTCGTGTTCATGCTGAGACAAAAGCGAACCCTGAGCACGCCAAAACCAACCTGCACCGCGGCCAAACTCCGCGTGAAAACAGGCATTGCTAAAACCATTCAACAGCCCCGTGTTTTACGTGGCTAAACTTGTGCTCTGCACGCGCGGATTTGGCTCCGCTTTCCTGGTGGAATACTGCTGGTGCCGCTCCTGTAGTATACATGTCACAGATGTAACCTCATTTTATTGATCTCTCATAGCTGCTGGGATATCCATAGTGGAACTAATATGTCTGCATCTCCACCAAAAAAAAAAAAAAAAGAAAAAAGGTAAAGCCCATCTGACAGTTTCAATTAGGGAAGCGTGAAAAGCGATTTGCGTAAGAGACTCCGGCTTTGCAGGGGAGAGGAGGGCAGCCCGAAGGCAGCGCGCCTGTATGCTCGCATCTGGGTAAGTGAAGTGATTTCCTACAGGAAGCGATGGAGGCCAGAGCGAAGCCCTGTCCGTGCTGTCTGCGGCTGATGAAGCGCTCAGCCCGCCCGCTCCATGTGCCAGCCCTGGTGACGAGCACCCGACCCAACAGCACGGGCATGTGCCCGACCCTGCCCGGGCACCGGGGAAGCGCCCACAAGTGTGAGAACGGCGCCTGGGAGCCAAGGGGCCAGGACTGTCCGTGACCACTGTTAAGGGAGCTGCAGCCAAACGCAGCGGGGAAGGAAATAAAAGTTTCCTGCAGAGCTCCCCAAGGCCCCGTGGGGGACGCAGCTTATCCCTCCCCGGGGCCTCGGGTAGGGATGGCGGGGAGCAGGAGGCCTTGGGAGCGTGGCACCTGTCAAGCGAAATTATAACCACATCCATCCGCTGCCGCCAGGCCTGCGGAGAGCTGTGAAATATTCATGCTTCCTGCCATTCGCGTGGGAAGGTCTCCTCTCAGTGCTCCCCATCCTTCCCCTGCCACGTGGAGGCACCTATGGGTGCAGAGATGCTGCACTGTCTCATTTCTATCCCCTTCCCCCAGATTTGGGGCAACATGCAACTCTGCCATAAAATTAAAAGTCATGTGTCCAGATGAATCAATTAAGATCTTGTTTGCAACAACACCTACATATAAATCCCACCCAATCCGGGGTCTGGCCAGCTGTCCGAACATTTGGTTTATTCTCAGCAGGACACACAACAACACGAGTACTTAAAAGCACTCATCGGCGAGGGAAGTAAAGCCCCTTCCTAATCCACTCCCCCACTGAACACGGGGCTGCTCAGCGCCCAGCAGAGCCGCCAGTTCCCCAGGGATGGGCACGCTCCTGGTGCTGGCCCTGGAGGAGGAGCAGGAGCTGCTGGGAGCTGCCCTGTCAAACCCAGTGCCTCCGAAGCCCACCACTCCTCCCAGCTGCTCCACACGTCCTTTGCCTCGCACTTCAGCCATCTCCGGCTTGACAGCACCTCCAGCATTTCTGCCAGGCCAGGAGCTGTTCGATGCATCCCCAAATGCCCAGCTGGTCAGCCCCAGATATCACCAGGCAGGGAAACAAGCCCCGCTCGGCATCTGGAAGCCAAGCCTGGACCGAGAGGCTCCCAGCGGAGGCTGGCCTGTGTTATCCGAGAGAGTTTATCACCGCTGATAGGCAATGAGAAATTGTCTATCAAAATTCAGGTAGAGCTTGCCGGCTCCCTTACACATATATAGCAAATAAAGGCTTCCCCTGGCTTCCCCGGACTCGCGCTGCCTCGCCGACCGGCACCCTCAGCTCCCCGCACCAAGGCATCGCGCATTCCCAGCACGTGCGCACAGCCCCCTGCTTGCCCACAGCTGGGTTTTCTGGCTCTGACAACAGAACATTACCAGCCACAATTAAGCAATATTTTTTTCTTGGGGGTAATTACATTTAAGCACGTATATTCCAGTCACACTCAAAGGCCCCACACAGGACTGAGCCAGCCGTGCTGGGCATCACCAAAACCTCGTGCACAGCCCCAGCCTGCCCCGAATTCCTCACGCACCAAGCAGAGAGCGAGGCGGGGAGGTGCTGAGCAGCGCATGCAGCCCCGCGGGCACCCTGCTCTGTGCACATCTTCCCAAGTGTTTCTGCGGGCTGTCCTCTCCGATGCTGTGCCGCGTTAAGGCTTTGGGGTCGTTTCAAACCTCAATGCAAAGCCCAGAGAATTAAACGGCGTCAAGCGCGGCCTCCCGCCCGCGGCAGCCGGGAGCAGCCGTGCCTCCTGCCCACTCCTGGATCTGCGCGTGGGCACCGCGACAGCCGAGGTCTCGTGCGCGCCACTTTGCGGAGGCAGCCTCCAAGCCTTGACTTAGATGCAACCTGCAGGCTCGAGCTGCGTTGCTTCCCCTCCTGCCTAAACCCCCGGGATTAAAAGACAGCTTTACAAGGTTTTGGCACTTGCAGGCAGCAGCGCCGGTGCCCTCTCCTGCCTGTGACTGCGCCCAGGCTCCTTCCCCTGGGAACCGCGCGGCTCCAGCCCCACGCATGGTGCTTCCCTGCAGCCTCTCCAGCCCTCAAAGCAACATTTTTGGTGAAAGCTGGCCTAGGCTTGCTGGGCAGCAGAAACAAGGATGCAGCAGCATCAAGTTGATGCACACACATCCCAGGACGTGCTGAGGTGCATCAGCTAAAACACAGCAGTTCTCATCGCCCAAACACTTCTCTCCCCACAAAGGCACAAGCTGCCGCAGCTCCCGGTGCTGTGAAGGGGCATGAGCAGCACGCCTCGGCCCCCGTGTCCTCCCATCCCGTCTCACACCTGCATGGATGCAGGAGTCACCGCTCAGCGGGACAGCACGGGAGGCCAGGGGCTCCAGCCTGGGCTTGGCCCCTGCTGCCCCCCCCTCCCTCCCACAGCTCTGTCCCTTCGGGAGCAGGCACAAGCCAAGTGCACACAATCACTGGTGCTCGCACCTGGGCTGCCAGTGGCTCCCAGAAGTCAAGTGCAAACTGGGCTGGGGGGGCTCTTTCTCTCCTTAAATGGAGCCTGTGCTATAGGGCATGCATGCAGCAGCCAGCCAAAATGCTCACAAAAAACAGAGCACCAAAGCAGCCTTGGTCAGAGCAAGAAACCTGGGTCTCATTCCCTCTGCAACAGACCCATGTCCTTGCAAGTCTTTCCCTGCCACCAAGCAAGCCCCTCCTGCATGCAACCCCCTGCATGCTCTGGTGCAAAAAGAAAGAGTCCCTGTGCCCCCAAAAGGACCCTTTTTTCCCCGGGGAGGCTCCGCTGCTGGCTGCGCAGTGCTGCAAAGTACACCGATAAGGATTGATTTACTTCGTTTCAAGAGTTTAATCTTCTTCCCTCGCAGCAGAGCTGCCTTCCCTCAAGTCCCTGGCGTGAAGCTTTCTGTGTTGGACGCGAGAAAAAAAAAGGGGGAAAAGGTAAAACACAGCACAGAAAAAACCCATAACACAACAAAACAAAAAACCCCAACAACAAACTACATACCTTCTGGCAAAACCCAGAGCACCGCTTACACAACATCTTTACTCGCTCCATTATTTATAGCGCAACTGAAACATTTATTCCTACGCTGAACTACCCGCAGCACCGGTGTTTCGGTGAGCTGCAGCAAGTGCCACACATCCCCAGCGACCCATGCCTGCTGCTGGACCCCAGGCACCTGGGTGGCCAGGAGGTGGCACCGACCCAGCCCAATAACACCTGATGGCCGTCCCCCAGGGCCACATCCTGCTCTGCACGGGGCAGCTGAGAAACCCATGGCTTCTCTCCAACAAGGGGTCTGAGCCCTGGGAGCATCGGCTCGGATGCTGAGCTGCTCAGGACCCATGGGAGGCTGTAATATGAATATTCCCCTGGCCAAACAGACCCGTGTTTTAGCACAGATACAGCAAAATAACACTGCGAATTAAATGAAATAACAGTTGAAACCCTCCTGGAAGAGTGAACTCCACAATGAATCAATAAGCAGGGCAGCAAAATTGCTATTAATGGTGCTGCCAGGGCACTCCTCCCCACCCGGCACTGCCTCCTTCTGCAATCAAGGAGAAAAAACGTCAGCTCCATGAAGCAAGTCTGCCGCACCGGGCTGAAACTACAAAGCAGGAGGAGCAGGTTCCAGAAGTTCATGTCTAAATCCGGCTGATCCCGGACCCGCAGCACTCATGCTGCCACGACGTGGGGCTCGCTCACGCTCAGGACAGCACAGGCTGCAGCCCAGCACCATCGCCCGGCGCCCGCCTCCAGTGCTCTCACAAACGCTTGCACAAACACAGCTTTATGCCCGGTGCTGGCCCTGCGCTGCCTCCCCTGTCCCAGCCACCTCCGCGGTGCATGGATAACTGCGGTGTGACCAGAAGGAGCAGCCAGCGGCCCCTCGGGGCAGTCCAGGGACACGGCTGTGATTTGGTAAACAGAAGCAGCTGGGAGCACCCCAGCCACACGAGCATCCTTTAACAGGAACCGATCTCGCGGCAGGATGCAGTAATTACTGATGGATTACAGGCAGGCTGTAGCCCAACCGTCTCAAAGTCACATAAGGCTAATCAATAGCAGTTAATCAATAGACCGATCAATCATCTCTGCTAGTAAATATATCTCAAGGAGGTGCAAATCCCATTACGCGTATCTTGAGTCTAAACGCTGGCCCTCCGAACACACAGCCGGATTAGGGGCAGTGTAATCTTCTATTCAGAGCACACAGCACACAAGCCTGGTGCCAAAGCTCGCAGCTGGGTCTGCCCTGCATGCGAGGAGAGAGAGGTAAAAATGAAATTAAATTAATACAGGCCTGGAGCCAGCTCGGAGCGGGCTCGGGGAGGATGCTTTGTGCCGGGGACTGACGCACCTGCGAGCGGTGGCAGCTCCCTCTCCGAAGGGTGCGGGGGCTGTGTCCCCAGGAAGGATGCCTGCCCAGGGACGGGCAGCAAAGGGACCTTCGTGTCCCCATGCTGTGGTCCCAGCGCCCGCCTGCCTCCCGCTGCCAGCCATGGCCGGCATCCCGCGGCTGCGGGATGCACGCTGGAGGTCTCCCCTCCCGTAATAGGATCTGTCGTCTGGCAGTCTAATTTGATTGGGGGAAACTAATGAAAACAGGCCCCGGTCTGCGGCACGGATTAGCCCCATCAGTCCGGAGTGGCTGCGGTATTGTTCAGCTGGCTGGCACCAGCTGTGCGGGGCTGCAATCAGTGCCTAATGGCCACTCCAGCGAGGTGCCCCAGCTGCCGGCCCCCCATCCCGCCCCCAAAACAGCCCTGGGGAAGGGGCTGCTCCCTTTGTGTGCCTTTGCACTTGCAGGGGAATCGGGCTCAAGGGAACTCACCAATATCGTGCAAATAGGGAAGCAGTCCACACCAATGCGTGTTTTCTTTAGCTTTAAGGAAGGTCTTGGGGTTAAAACCAAACACCATTCCTTTGGAGAATGGCATGCCCTGGGCTGTGACTGCATGCCCTGCCTGCATCATTAGGGTCTGTCGGTATTAATGGGGCACCTTTTCCCATGACTGTTTGTCCCCTTCACCTGTCCCGGTGGAGCAGGGCTGGATGCCGACCAGCAAAACCCAGGGAAAGCCCCAGAACTGCAGTGCAGGCAACGGGCTTTGTCCTTTCCTTAGTCCCCACAAACTGTGACAGTCAGAGCGTGACAGACCACTCCACAGCCAGCCGGGGAAGAGCATGCAGGACCCCGGTGCCGAAGCAGAGCTCGTGCCGGGCGACAGAGCAGTTTTCAGCAGCACAGCACTGTGCGGAGGTTTGGGGGTGGAAGAAGACAGGAGAGAGGACGAAAATCCCAGACAAAAACAGGCCACGAAAGCTGTACAACTGCGTGGAGCCAGAGGGTGCGGTGAGAGGGACTCTCCCTGCTATTTGCAGGGAGGTGACCTCCCAGGTGGGACAGGCAATGCGCAGCCCTTGCCCAGCCAGGCAGGGAATTGGGAAGAAGCTGCTCACGATGGGTAAATACCGGTATCAGCAGGGATTATCTCCTTTTGCCTGCAAATATTTGCTAACTGGAGCAGATACAGCAGATGCAAGTCCAACATTCAGCCTCACACACGCAATCACACGCGCCCTTGGCAGCTTCGCAACCCGTGCGGTGATGAAAGGCTGCATGGTCTGCTCATGGCTCCATCGCTCGGGGTCTGCACCCAAACGGGGCTCTGCATGAGCCCAAGCCCCGTTTCACACGCAGGGGTGGAGCAGGAGGGAGTGATGCTGGAAGCCACGCTGGCAGCGTGGGGCTTCCCCGGGGCAGGGCAGGACGCAGGGACATTCCAGCAGCCGCGGCACCACGGGGCAGCCCTGCACTGCCACCTCCAGCGCTGTCTGAGCCCAGGTGGCCGGGCAGTGTCAGCACGTTGGGCTGGGGTGAGACCCACGGCGAGGGCTGGATGTGCTGGCAGCGCTCAGGTGGGTTCCCTGCCCTCTGCCCTGGCCCACACCAGTCCTCTCCCCGCTCGTGAGATGGGAACAGAGCACAGCGGAGGGGGTGGGAGGCTTTAAATGACACAGAGAAGCCTCCAAGCAAAAAGTGCTGCCAAAGAACTGTGAAGCTTTAGGAATTACAGCACTAAGCCACCTGGGACATGTGCATATTGACTTAGACCCAAGCCTTTAATAAGGCAGCTAACAGCATTGCTTTTACATTCATCCCTGCTACAAGCTGAACATGCCCAGGACAAGTTAATGTTCCAGCTAGAGCAGTCGCTGGGCTCAACTGTGGGATTACCCAGCCTTGTAATACAGCACACACTTGCCTCTTTTTCTCTTTCTTCCCCTTTTTTGTTCCTTGCTTGGTGTCAGGTCAAAGCAGCTCTTCCCTCTCCATGTTTTGTTTTGTGCTTTGCTTGCAGATCACACGCACGTCTTGGGGTCCCTCCTTCACTCCAGGCTGGCTGGAGCCGAGGCAAGATGCCTCCTGCCCTCGCCTTTTGTAGCTGCTGGGGAAGGGCAGCCCAGGAGCAGGGCACTGGGGCGCTGCTTTATTTCAAGTCCTTTTAAAGGAAGTAAGGAAATGCCTTTGCCACTGGCAGATGGCTCTGGAAAGCCCCAGGGAAGCAAATTCTCAGGGGCAAACCAAGCTGGGTAAAAGGCTCCCAAACACATCAGGAGGAGGAAACGGAGAGGGGCTGAGCCTCACCAGGGTTTTGCCAAGCACAGTGCCCAGGGAGGAGCCCGGCTTTGCCCCACAGCCTGCAGTACACAGGCGGGAGCCATCCCCACCTGCAGGCTTGGTGTGCAGAGCTGCTGGCACGGGGTGGTGGGTTGCAGGGGGACCGCTCCTCTGCCCCCAGCTGAGCCCTCAGCTTGGAGTGCGCGTTCCCCTCCCCAAGCTCCCAGCAGAGCATCCTGCTCCTCTGCAGCACCTGCAGCAAAGAGAAAAGCACCACACGGGTGTATGGCACTGGGCAGAGCCAACCCGCGGCAGCATGGGAAGGTCTGGGACCCGACCGGGACCATGCACTGGCGGGGATGGACGTGGCGGGGATGGACATCGGGCAGCACAGGCAGGTCCTGCTTTGAAGTGTCTCCGTGCTCAGTGCGCTCCCCCCGAGCTGCCCCACGTCGCCCTTAGCTAAGTTGCACGGAGGGCACCAAAACCACCCAGAACCCAAAGCTTCCCGTACGGAGCTGCGCTGCCTGCTGGGGCTTTGCACCAACCCCCCCTGGCCTCGAGGTCCAGCACTGGCCAGCAGAGCCCCACAGCCCGAATCACTGGCACGGAGACTGTCACACAGCATCGTCTCCACACCTGCCTTTTCTTAACGCTGATGGGTCACTGCCACATGTGGCACCAGGACCTTCTGCTGGGACCCCTTGTTGGCAGGAGCACTCCAAAACTCAAATGCCACCCGCCTGCAGCTGCAGCTCCTGGGGCTCTCACGGCAACCGCTGCAAGCACAGATCAGCAGATTAATGTCACAGTCACGCCGCACAGGCGGCCAGCACAGAGAAGTGATGGCAAGGGGCAGGAGGAGACTTACCACAGACATTAACAGAGGCTGGAGTACATTAATATTATCGACGTGCTGTCAGTCAAGCTAAGGAGGCTCCACCGTCCTCCAGCGAGGGATAAAAGCAGGCAGAGCCCATGCTGGGCGGGCACGGCGCTGCTCCGTGCGAGCGGTCAGCCCAGCTTCGGTTACCCTCTGCGGCACGCGGGGAGCGCGGCACCGGGAGCCGGCGGTGCCAGGCTGCGGCTGAAGGCGAGCGGGAGCCGGAGGAGCGGCGGCAGCAGCGAGCGCTCCCCTGACCCGTGAAGGAGGGGCCCGGGGCTGCCCCCCGGCCGCACACATGCTGGCTGTCAGCTCCGCGCAGCCCCTGCTCCTGACGCCTGCTGCTGCCCCGTGCCGCCCCATCCCGCGGGGCCCAGCGGTCCTACGGCTGCGCCGAAACCCAGCGCCGGGAAGTCCCCTACTGCTCCCCGCGTAGCATTTTATCTTAATAACATTTTATCTTGGATGACAAGCCTGTGTAATGTGGTTTAAAAGCCACGGCTACGCTGACACCATAATGGGGAAGAGGGAAAAAAGCTCTTTTCTCCCGTCTGAAACATTTGCTAAGGTCGCAACTTTAAAACCTCTCGCTGTATCTCGCTCGCCAGGCTGGGAGGCTGCTTTGTGGAGCAGCTCGGAGGGAACGGCAGGAACCTGAAGCCCTGCTCCTCCCTCCCATTCAGGGGCTGTGCAATAAAGGCTCCAGCTCTCTCTTCTCCTGCGCAGTTCTTGCTGGGGGAAGGCTTCTTTCATCCCCCTGCTCCACGCAGCGGGTGCCGGAGGCTTTGAAGGGGCAGCGGTGAGGCCCTCCTGCCTCCCGAGGCCGGCAGGAGGCTGCGAGCCCTGCCAAGCAGGATCCCCATCCTCACTGTGGTCCACTGAGGGACCCGCACCGTAGCCCCCAGCCCCGCACAGCTGGGGCCGGCTCCAGCAAAGGCAGCAGCACCAGAGCCGCGGCACCACGCTCCGGATCCAGCCCTCCAGCACCCAGACCCCGCCGCAGCCCAGCAGCGGCTCCAAAACTTCTGCTTTGGACACAGAGCTGGGCTCCCCGCACCTGCCGCTGAGCCCCGGCACGAATCGAACCTCCGCAACACCAGAACTTCTCCGGGATCACGCACTGTGCCGCAAGAACCGCAGCAATGCTGCGCAATACGTTATCGTTAGGGAGACGGCTATTCCGGTCTAATTGCCAGTGCTTCAGCGAAAACATGGCAGCCTCTGCCTGCTCAGAGCAGAACTGATCTTGTGCTACCACCGTAAATACAAAGGGTACGCAGAAGAAGGCATAAAAATAGATATTAAAGAAGAGAGACACCTAAGCAGGGAGGTGTGGGACTTGGGGGAGGCAGCAGGCTCTGACCCGGGGGAGCACAGTGAGGGTTAAGCTCTGATTTAAGGCCAGGCAAATCCTGCTACAGATTATTTGTCACCTCGACCATCCAGAGCAGCATCTCAGCTCCCAGCAGCAGGACCCGGCAAGTAGCAGGAGAGCTGGCACCCACAGGGGGCCCATGGGCAGCCCACGGCCTGCGCAGGAACGCAGGCAAGAGCCCATGTGCCCCCGCTGGTGCCCGAGGAGGGACAGGAGTGTCCCCCTGCCCCAGCCTGTCACTGTCACCTCTGCTTTGCTGTGACAGACGGGCAGGCCCCAGTTCACAGCACCATCAATTATTTACATGCACTATTTCTGAATATTGATGTTAAAAGCAAATTCCCAGCCTGCCCCTCACTTGTGTTTGAAATTACATTTTCATGCCTTTGGGACCCAAGTTCCCATGGTGCCATTAGGTGCTGCTGGTCACCAAGCCCCCATCCAGGGTGTACAAAAAGCAAGGGGTTACTCCTGGCTCCTGGTGCAAAACACTACTTCCCCTCGCACTGAATAGCCCTGCGGGCTTTTCCCCCTCAGCCCAGCCTGACGCACTCCCGTGCCAGCACTGCCGCCGCCCGCACCAGCCGAGGGGCTCGGGGCTGCCCTCCTGGCCGCCGCAGGCACCGGCGGGGAGGAAGGGGCTTGTCTCGCCGAGACGAGAGGAGCGCGTTCTCCCCCTCTCTTTCTGATAAGGAAATATTTGTAAATAAGTGTTTCCTGCTTCTGTTTATACGACTTTAAAAGACTTTAAATGGAAGCCTGCTCCCCACACTGTATCATTACCCTTCATTATTGCAATTTTCCAGAGTTTAGGTGGCTGGAGACAGAAAACAGAGGATAATATGCCACTCCGAGAGCAACAAAAACAAACAGAGGGAGAACAATCACAAGCCGAACTTGCAGCCTCCTGACCGAAGCATTTCCATAACCTCCGCACCCGATTTCCTCCCCCAGCTCCCCAGCGGCTACCCACAGCTGGCTGGACCTGCGAGAAGGGCACGGGCAGTGCAGCGGCTGCTCACGCTGCCTGCAGCTGCCAGCCTTCTGCGACTGTCCCGAAACCGGCCACGTGCGAGGGCTGAGCCCGGTGTGAGCGCACCAAGGGACGCAGCACACCGCAGAGGCTCGCTCACGTCCCAGCGGGCCGCCCCGTCAGCGCGGGGCTGCGGCCCCCCAGCCCGAGCCGTGCTGCACACCCCAACCCCATGCCGGTGACGCCGGGCACGCAGCGAGTGCTCACTGCGCAGCCTCCAGCACCGCAATTAGGGTCTGCGCTCATACGCAAACGAGGTAGATGTCAGCACATTTCTACTCTGCTCGCCACCGCTGCTAGGCAAATTAAGCCATTTGCAGCTCGGTCAACCTTCACAGGGAGCCCCGCGGAGCAGACGCAGAAATCATTGGGGCTGGGGCTCAGCGCACCCACCCCAGCGCTGCAGCTCGGTCTGTGGGGTGCAGCCCCCCACGGCGCACAACCTGAGCTCCCTTCGGGTGAAACAGGAGCGAGCTTGAGGTCCCAGCTCGCGCTGTGGCACTGCAGCCTGCCCTTTCCTTTGGGAAGCGAGGCTGACGCCAAAATCCACGTGGCTGCTGAGAGCAGCGAGCCCCAGCACGGCGCGTGCAGCCGGGTCAAAAGGCCCTGATTTGCTCCGCAGGGAATGGAGACAGAGGTCAGCAGGAAGAGTAAATCAGGCAATAAGGAGCTTGGTAGTGACAGAAACCAAAATGAGAACGTTTTGTCTAGTAACCATGAAAAACCCTCTGGAGGGACTAGACTAGCCCTGTAGTACGGAGAAGACAAATTGTTGTGCTGGGATTCAGAGAAAGAGAGCAATTCGGACCCCAGATGGCGAGAAAGAAGAGCAAAGTACCACAGCCATGCACATCTTCAGGGAGCAGGGAGATCAGTCCAAAATGCCCAGGCTTGCTGCTGCACCTGGCCCACATCCCCAGGCCGGGGCACACGTGGGCTCCCAGCCCCGCACACGGCATCGCAGGCTGGGGAGGGCATGGGGCTGGGCAGAGGGTGCCCGTGGCACCGCTTCCGAACCTGGTCCCGCAGCAGGCAGCTGTGTTCAGCTGCCCTCTCCTTCGCTTGGTCCAGCAGCCCTCTGATGTTGCACTGAGTGTCCATCACACACGGAGAGCGAAGGTGTTGCTGACTTGGTTTTTGTCACTATTGGATGCTGGAGCAAAGAACGGTTTTGCTACGACCACTGCAAACCTAACAAATTGTTAAAAAGATAGCTACTGTATTACCCTGGAAATCGGAGTGATGAGCAGCTGACAAAAGCCCAAGTAGGGACAGCTCTTGTTGCAACAGAGAAAGGCTCCAAAAAGAAACCTCATTTATAGATCATTGCGCTTTGATATCTCAGGCATCTTTTTGTTTTGCATTTCTGTTTTATATAGCCTTGTTTATTGCACTGATATTTCATCCTGTAGATTCATCTTGGATCATCGTTAAGGTTCCTTCCCCGCTTGCAGATATGCTTCTGCTTATCATAAAAATCTACATTGAAATTTCAGATTAATTAAAAGCTGTAAATTGTGAAGCCAGATGCTATAACTCACACCTTCACCCTTCCAAAAAAAAAAAAAGAAGAAGAAGATGAGGAGAACACAAAGGCCTCCCATGTTTATAGAGTGGCTGGATGCTGTTGCCTTTTGAGAGCCCTCAGAGAGACCTTGTGTGTGCCAGGAGTTGTGTTAAAAAGCCGCCACAAGCATTATTCTCCTACTATCCCCAGTGCTGCTCGGTGCTCCTGCCGCCCCTGGCCAGCTGGAAGAGGTGGCCCTGGCCCACCCCCGCCTGCCCAGGCTCTGGGGTCTCCACAGCACAGGTGCAGCAGCGTCACCCTGAGCACCGGAAGGGGACAGACATGACCTGCCCCCAGGCCAGGGACACTGCGTGCTGTGCCCGAGGATGTCCAAGTAGCCAGGACCACCATCTGCTCGCCGCCAAAGTGCCGTCCGGCTCAGATTCACGGCTGCTCCAGTGCAACTGCATCACCTCGGTGGAGAACAGGCACGAGGGGTGCGCACTGTGCCCTGTGCTTCCCAAGCCCCGCTGCAAAGGGACGCGAGGTTTTCCTGACGCTGCCTTCGCGCCACTTGGGAAGAGCCCATTCCAGGGGGAGAACTCTGGCGTGGTCCCTCCAGTTCCTGCCAGCCTCCAGCTCCCCTCCAGATGCGACACCTGATGTCACTTGCGCTTCTTCCCTGCCCTCTTCCCATCACTTCAGGGCAGACTAACGGAAGAGAGGCAGGCACCAGCACTGCTCAGTTCTTGAGCTCCTACCTGCCACAGATCTCTTAATGCATTTCTTGGCCAAGGGTTATGAGATTAAACACTCCATAGAAGGCGAGCTGACACAAGCTGACAGACCTGAATCTTCTGCACATGCATAAGTGCCAGTCCTCATCACAAGGATGCTTATTTGCCAGCCTCATACCTATCACTTTGGCTGGGAGTCAATCTAAATAAAGCAAATTCACTTGTTCTGATGGGGAGAGGGAGTCACTGGGCTGTCATAAGCCTGAACTCAGCCTGCATCATTTTAAAGTGGAAGGTGCTGCAGAAGCACAAAGTACTTCAGCCTCCTAGGAGCAAAAGGAAGGAACTTCTGCTTTGCTTCAGAGTGACTTGCCTGGGTACCGGGACACAACAGGCAGCCCCAGGCTGATGCTGCACGGAGCTGGGTGGGCTGCGGTCCCCAGCCCCTAAGGACAGACGAGATCCCAGGAATTCTGCACAAACTCTGGCTCTGCCTTCAGCAGCAGGGCCCTGGGGCCCAGCCGTTCCCATCTCTTCAGGAGGCCAGAGGTGAGGAAGGGAAACCCCTGCACACGCTTCCTCCCCACCTGACCCCGCCAGGCTGCGGGATCGCGCGGCTCTGCCCTGCTCAGGCACAGCCCAGCCGCCCCCTCCTTCCCCCCAGCAGTTGGCTGTGAGGATTAAGACTCATTTCAGATGAAGTTTTCATTATTTTCTGCTCTCCTTCTTTATTCCCAAACTCATTTGCATTACAAAAAAATTAAACAAAAGCTGCTTTTTGAATCTCCACTCATTACTCCCATTACATTTGTTAACATCATTATCTTCAGCTGAAGATGGCAACTATTATCAAATGTTGCAGAGCTTTTGTAGACCTCTTGCTATATTACTCTAGAAAATTGCTTTAATGCTTATGCTTTTAGTGGTTTTAAAAAACCAGCTATAGCATTAGAAGCCGTAAAGAAGATAAAAAAGTACATCGTTTGATAATATGTGCATTTTTCCCCTTTACACTGAAATATAAATACGTGGTGATAATGCAGGATGCAAAAGCTTTTCCTCTACTACAGTGATCCACCACGGAACCTCCTCCTTGACCCTTGGATTCACCATTCCGTCTCCTCTGCAGCTCCTCCCTTCCCTAAAACACTTTTCTTCAGGAAAAAGTATTACAATAAAAGCTTGGATTAAAAGAAATATCTTCCAAACATACCATGGTTTGCTTTTTCCAGATTTCAGCAAAACAGATTTTGTTTGCAAAAGGAGATACACGACTAATGGCTCAAGCCATAGCTGCTGAGTCCGTATCTTCGGGAAGGAAAAAAGCCCAGACGGTACAACTACTAGGGGAATAGCGCGGGCTGCAATTGCTGTGGCAGAGGGAGGATGGTGAAAAAGGGTTCAGCCACCGCCTTCAGAAGCCATGCAGCGCGGCTGCTGTAAGTGAGGGCGTTTGGAGCAACCCGGGCGTCCCAAGGTGCGCGGCAGAGACAGCGCTGTAAGTGCCGGCAGTCTCGTGACAGGAGGGATCAGTGCTGGAGCAAGAGAGTTTTGCTTGATTTTAAACACAGATTAAAGAATTGAAACTTTCATTATAATTAAATGCAAACCCCTGTAACTCGGAGCTCTGGCTATAAACCTCTGGGATGTATCCAGCTCTCCAAACGTGAAATGATGGGTTTCAGGGGGCCCCGTTTAACGCCAAAGCAAGCAGACAGGGAAAGGTGGCATTCCCTCCAATGAGCCCCTCATAATATGAGTGGCCACCCCGCAGCCACCCCACCCCGCGCCTTGCCCCGGCTTTTTGGGTGGGAACGTGTCCGAGGCTGGGGGTGTCTCTTACCACATGCAAGCGCAGCGGCCGATGCAACAGGTCTCGGGGCCTGGTGGAGCAGCCGCAGCGTGCAGGGGTGAGGCGAGACCTCGCTGCGGGATGCGTCGCGTTCTGCAGGAACGGAGGAGTGACCGGGCAGAGCACCCGCACCTCTGTGGGTGCATCTCTGCTCCCACGAGCAGGTCTGCGGTCTGACTACAGAGCACACCTCTGCCGCTCCCAGTGCCCCTCGCTTTCAGCCGGGAGCCAGCACGGCTAACCTCGTGCTGGTAACACCTCTGCTCCGCGTGGCTCGGCATTCTGGAGGGACAGGGGGAAAAAGGGAAAGCAGAAAGAGCATGGTACAGGCGTGTGGAAGCCAGGGATGCGAGATGTGGCAGGGCAATGGGGAAGTAGGGTGGGGGCTTCCAACCCTCCCTTCCGGGGAAATCGTCTCTCTGGGATCCCCACTGAAGGCATCCAGAGACAATTGCTCAGGAGCACAAGGGACAGAGCCACAGGGCAGCGGGGAAGAACAGGGAGAGGTGAGGAATCCCGAAGGGGGGAATGAAGGAGTTCTCTGCAGCACAAGGCAGCCAGGGCTGGGTCCAGCCCCCTGCCAGCGGCAGGAGCTGATTTATGGTGGCTGCGAGAGAGGTCAGAGCTCGAGAGGGTTTCATCGATCAATTAATTAAACTGAAACAAAGCAAACATAACGAACGTAAAAATTTACTGCCTCTGTTACAGGTACAGATGCACCCTGAGCTGAGTCAGCTCCAGCACCACCCGCTCATCTCTGCCAACAAGGCCAGGAGGGCCAGAGACCCCTGGCTGGGCAGGACGCGAGGCCAGGGGCAGCAGCACCGCCACCCCCACCCCGCCAGCCAGGGACGGGGTGGGAAGCATGGCCGGGATGGGCGGCGGGCAGCAAAGGCTGCAACAACACAGCCCCGGCCGATTTCATGGTGCATGTCAGGGGCAGCGGGACTGGTTTGTTTCGGTCAGACAATCCTATCTGCAGCACTAATAACAGCGGTAATAATAGTGAATTTCCAAGATTGAGACAGCACAGAGGTGCCAAACCCTGCCAGGAATAAGCCAAGATGCAGGCCCAGGGAAAGGATGGCGTGTAGATGTGACACCAAAACGACCTGCTTTAACCATGCGTGAACACAAATCATACAAGCCTATGATACAAGTTCATGCATGGTCACACAGCCCAGGAGACCCATGCAAACAGATTTAAATTATCGCTTGGTTTTCCATCAGGCTTTTGGCGTTGATTTATGCTGCCCAAACAAATAATTACAGCCTTATCTCCATCACACAGCAGCATTAGCCACAATTCATCATTTTTAACTTCTTTGTTTCGTGCATTGTGTACATATGTATAAATAAAGAAGAAATTCAGCCATTCGTGTTTCATAGGACACTGGCATGGCAAGATACTCTTGCCAACACAGTGGAGGTAGGCATTTGGTTAAACCCGGTCTCCTCTACAACAAACGTCATCACCAGACAACTCTTCCCATCGGGAAAGAGGAATGCGTGTGCATGTGTAACAGCTTCTGGAAACGAGACTCAGATCAGCCAGATCCACAGCGCTCAGGGTGCAGAAGCGGTGCTCAACGAGAGAGCGCAAGGAGGAGCACTCAGAGGCTTAAACATGGGCACGACACCGAGCACCCGTGCGGGGCTGCAGGCAGCGCTTCCTCAGCTGGGTGTCCGCAGCTTCGGGGTGCGCACATCGGTTCCTTCCCTTCCCCAGCATTCAAGCAGGAGACCCTGCACCGAGTTTCAAGCAGACATTATGCAGCTGCAACCCCGAGCCGGTGCCCTCAGCATCCAGAGCGCTGGAGGAGCCCAGCAGCTGCTCCCACGTTCGCCGGATGGCAGGGAGGCATCCTGACATAGCCATCATAAAACCTCGCCTGTAATTGATCTTATCCAGCAAGGCAGGACGGGGGTAACTATAACTCACGTGTAATCACCAGATACGACACGACAGGTTATGCCAGAGCTCTGCCAAGAAAGATCACAGCGATGATTATGAAGTTAATTCCTGACACCACCACGCGCGTGTTGTACATATATTGAATGCAATAGCCATAGCTCTTGTTTAAACAAGGGGATGTGCCAGGACGCCTGATCGATCATACAACAGCAGAGCTCGGGGAACACCGCTAAGTATGTGGAAGTGGGCCAGGAGGCAGCGCGGCTTCACCAGGAGGAGCCCCCGAAGGAGCCCCTGCAGGAGCCCCGCACCTCGCGCTCCCGCTGGCACAAGGCGGGCAGCGCAGTGGGTGGGCGGCTGCGGCCAGGGCCAGCTCCGGTGCCCGCCGCGGGTGCTTTGCAGCTGCTCGGGCATCCCGCGAGGTCCTGGGGCTCTGCGCAGCAGCACCCGCACCTCGCTGCTCCCGTTTCCTAGTGAATGCTCCTCTGCTGCACGAGCGGCCCGCGGCCGTGAGTTACTGTTCTGGCCACCCCACCACTAAAACTTCCCCTGCCTGTGTTTTTGGCACTTTGCAGGCTAATGTAATTGCATCAGAATGCAAATGGGAGCCGCGTGGTGGTTTCATACAGCTCAAGAAAATACAAATAGAGCTGCCTGTGAACACGCAGCTTTGTGCAGCTTCTGTACCAGGATACGTGCAAGCATGGAAAACAACACAGAAACATTAACTCTTCTGTAAGCTCAGGAAGCATTTAAGAAACAGCAGCGTTAAACAATGCACGATGATTACAGGCACCCCTTTAGTGTATAATACCATTAGGTTCATAGCATAATGCCACAAACAGAATGCAAGAGATCCAAGGCAAATGGACATTAAATGACACACAACAAGCAATTTCCAGTGGTGTCACCAGCTTTCATTGCCTGCAGCACACTGCTCCTCCAAGATGCAAATGAGATCTGGTTTGCAAGGAGAAGCGGCTACAAGCAATCAGTCAGGGGCTGAAGCAGGCTCCAGCGATAACTAGCACAGAGCTTCTTGTTTCAGCCGCGATGAGAATTCCCCAGCAATGGGGAAATAAAGCTCTGTGCTTCCCCTCCACTCATACACCAAAGGTCTCAGCGCAGTCATCCCAGACCCAGCCAGTTCAATTTGTCAGCTTCCTGACGGCTTGTCTGCTGCACAGAGGGTCGAGGCCGGACCCTGACTTCAAGCAGCACGAAGGGTTTTGACCGTTCTTGGCAGTCCAAAAGCCACGAGCCTGTTCAACTGCACGTGCATGTTCAGGGAGACCAGGAGGTACCCGGTGGGAGCTGCTCAGCCACCCCCTGCATGGGCGTTTGCAGCCCCGTGCGCTCACTGCACAGCCCTGGACTGCCGTGGGCACGAGGAGCATCGCTGCGAGGCCAGCCCACGGGCTGAGCATCGTGCGTGGGGACAAAGGGAGCAGGGAGAGACCGGGCAGCGGAGGAGCAGAGGGGGAACCAGGTGGCCATGACTTGCAACCAGCAGGTACAGCTTGACCGTGACAATTTATAGTTTCAGAGCTGCTTCCAGTGGAAAGACCCAGAACGGGCAACGGAGGCTCTGGAAACAAATATTAAATGCTGAAAAAATAAAAGGTATTGCTCAAGAGAAAACACAACAAGGCTGAAGCCTGGCGTGGTGCAGCTTTCAGATGAAATGGAGATGAGCTGCGAATGAATTGCTCCCTCTAAGGGAACTCCTGGCTTGTTAGGAGCGGGGGTAAAGCCCTGGGGCTTCTCCTGCCCTTCTCCCCGCGGGCTCCCCAGCAGCAGCACAGGGGGACGCCAGACTGAAGGTGGCATCACATCGTAAATAGGGGCTTTGGCCACGGCCAGCCCCGGGGCAGGGTGGGCAGGGAGGCACCATGCGCAAGGACCGGGAGCCGGGCAGCGGCCAAGCGCTCCCAGGAGCGCAGTGCCCGGGCTGGGGGCAGGTGCCTCGGCCTCTCGCCCCCATCCAGTCCTGCCACGCGCAGCCCTTTCACAAGTCCCGTTTCTTGGTGCCATGTGGTTATGCAGGAATCGCAGCTCTCAGTTAAAAATAACACCAGTTTCTAGCCCTCAGAGGTGCAGAAAAATGCGACCTCTAAAAATTCAGAAACTGAAAGGCAAAGCAAATGAGTCCCAAATTTGTCTACGCTATAAACGTCAATTTCTTTTTGAAAGAAATGAATGTTTTTGATGAATGTTTTCTTGAATGCCTGCTTTTGGCAGTGCTGCCATCTGTGAAAAATCTATGCCATGCTTGCTATTAAGATTTCATTTCCAAGAAGAGTTCATAGCTGTTTTAATAAACGGTTAAAAAACTGTCACGAGTCCAAGGGGCCAGCAGCTTGTTTACCGCAAGTGGCTTCTGTCACCAAGTAAAGCACCTTTGACGGATAAGCTTATAGCTGCCAGACCACATACGGCTTCCTCTGCAGCCCTCTAACAAGCAACATTTTCAGAAGCACTTTAGCTGTGTTGGGCACTTAGGAACCTAATCCCTATCGACTCTGAATGAGATTTATATTCCTGAATGGCTAGCTCACTTGTGAAAGAGGTCCCTGGGTCATTTAGAGTCTTTCAGAGATTTCACCCAACATCCCCAAGTCATTTATTAGCTTTTTAACACCATTCATCAACAAAAAGCACAAACCCGCCCCAGCCAGCCAGCCTCGGGCTGAGGAGGTGCAACAGCAGCACCTGGCACCGGGGGCTACCAAAAGCCTTCTGAAGGGGCCGAGGACACATCCACAGCCTCAGTACCCAGCTGTCCCTGGGTCAGGGAGAAAGCAACCCACTGCATTTCAGGGCTGCCAAGCACTCGGTGCGCAGGCTACGGCTTCTTGCGTGTCTGTCACAGCGCAAGTGGCAGGGTCTAGCCATCTAAAGAGCCCACCTTCGGCGTGTCAGCACCAAAGCTTCGTGGCTCATGAAATGGAGTCCTGAAATGGCTGGTGTATTTGTAGATCTTGTGCGTGACTAAATCAAGAGGAACAATAAGATCTTTTTCCAGATTCGGCAAACACCAGTATAATAAAAAAAATTAATTATATGCTTGAACACATGCACCAGAGCAATGCCCTGTATTTTCTCCTAATTGTTCTCCAAGCCTTACAGAGCCACATTTAAATAAAAATGAAGCAGTTATTTAAACCACAATTAAAGAAGGAGCAATTTATTTTTAAACTGGAAATATCGTCAGCGGAGCAGGAGCAGGCGCGAGGGCCGCACGGGGCCACGGCCGCTCCGCAGCGCCAGCTCCCAGCAGCATGTGCCCTGGTGCAGGTGGAGGAAAGAGGAGGGTGGTCACTAGCCCGTGGAAAGGCTTTGCCCTCACTCAGCCAGCTGAGACCAGCTCCTCCATAGCACACCTGCAGCCTGGGTCTCACAACGGGTACCAGGGCCAGGCACAGCGGATGTGTTTCAGGGAGGCACCCACAGCACCACGCTCTCTTTCTGCTACCCCAACCCAGAACCCCGTCCTGCAAGCCTGGGGAAGCTCGCCCAGAAGCCCCAGCCCTCCCCGCCCCGTGAGGGACCCAGCCACATCCCGCGCCAGGAGGAGGGAGCATCCTGTACAGAGATGCTGCTGCGGTGCGGCTGGAAGGGGGCTGGGGCGGGAGGAAGAGAAGCAACCACAACAAAAACCCACCCTCTCTTTTCATAAGACAGCAGAATTTATCAGCCTGCAGCCCTTCACATCTGTCTCCTCATACAAAATGAAAGAGGCTTTGAAAAACAGAGGAGATGAAATAAAGCCGTCTGTGTGAGGAAGCTGGCATCTCTGCCACTGTCACTGTCACCATGGTAGGAATAATGACCGTGATTGTTTCTGCATCTGTGTATGCGCGCGGGTGTGCAGGGAGGGGGGAGGAAGAAGCACACCCACAGCACCAGCACCACCGCTGCCAGGGCATGGGCACTGACCTTGCTCCTGCACCCTAAAGTGGCCGTGTCCTCGTCCCCACACATGTGAGTCTTCCTAGTGGCCACATTAGCAGCGATGCCCCGAGGCAGGGATGATCCCCGCCATGCCACATGCAGCCTCGGCTCCTCTCCCTCCACAGCCCAACGCAGCCCCAAGGGCAGGGGGCTCAAGCTCATGAAAACCTGGTTTGAAAAGAAGTTTTGAGCTGCCCGGTTTGCATGTCATAGCCTTGCTGTAGCAATTACTGCCATGCTGCCTCGGTAGGCGCAGCTCCCTGCAGAGACCTTGGGGTCACGGGACTGGAGCCAGCACCATCTCCACTCCACTAGGTGGCAATTAAAAGGGGGGTATAAAAGGAAAAAGATGGAGGCAGAGCAGGGGCTCTGAACATGTCAGCACACAGCTGGTGAAACAAACCCCCTCCCTCCAAACAGTTCTCAGAGCTGGCTTGGGCATTTTCAGGGAGATTTCAGTGGTTCCAACCCAAGTGGTTTCCACAGCTTTATTCTGAGGTGATCCAGCACCTTGCAGCGATCCAGACCCCAAAGGATTGCAGCTCTCCTTCAGCAGCAACGTCTTAAATATGCACAGCAGCATTACAATCTGGCAAATGTCTTCTGAAGAGGGAGCCATGACCACAGCCCCAGCAATCCACAGGGACCTCCATCCCACAAGCTGAGCACTGCAGGCAGTAGGGAGCAGCGAGCCCAGCGAGGTGCAGCCAGCATGCACACAGCACCATGGCACAGTGCTCAGCTCCGCCGCAAGCTGGCTCCCAGCAGAGCAGCATCCCCAAGGACCCGCAGCACACGGCCCAGGGGTCTCGGGCTCCCCCAGCCCAGCCTCAGCACCAAAGGGCCAGGTGTCAGTATGAGAGGTTCACCCTGGACACCATTGCAGAGGTACTCCAGAGGATGTTGCTCCTCAACCCAGCTTTTTGGCATTTTCCTGCAAAATCACAACTTATAATTCAGGGCATAACTGGAAGAAAATCTGTACCAGCATGCAGAGTCACCCTGGGACTTGAGAGAGTCCATGCAGCATATCCTGCTGTCACCAGCAGACTGTGTTCCTCCATGCATCTCCTCCTCCCTCTGCTCTCTCCACTTCAGTGCAATTTCTTTCACATAAATCATCTCATCCTCATGCCAGCATCATAGCCAGAAGTTTGCGCCCAGCAGGTGCCACGGCTGCTGCTGCTAGAAAGGTGCTGTACTCAGGTACTCCCCTGCAAGGCAGAGAGCAAAGCCCACCGCGGATGCTCATCCTGCCACTCCTAGCTGCTTCCCAGGGTCTGTGCTCAACCCTCCTGGGCTGCAAGGGCCCCTCCAGCATCTCTGCACCACAGGGACCCAGCAGAGCCTCCCTCACCTGGAAACTTGACCCGAACCCCAGGCCAACAGCAGTGGAGGCAGATTCAGGGCCAGTGGTACAGCAGTACGGTATCAGGCAGAGATTTACAGCCCACCTGCCTTCTGTGTCTGCTCCAAGCCCTCGGCCATCCATCCCATCCTGCACACACCATTTGTCCATTCCCTACAGCACCACAGTTCCTCGGGGTGGCAGAAGATTTATGCTTACAGGTACACAGAGAGATGGCAGCTCCAAGCATGGATACTCCTCTGTATTTCATGCCTTGGAGCTTGTCATGCTCATTTGGCTCGTGCTCTATCATTCTGCAGGGCTTGGAGCAGGGGCAAGGACATCACGTGGGGCTGGGACGCCAAGTGCTAGATCAACTGCACCACCTTTCCTCCACAGGCAACCATCTGCATCCTTTCTTCTCTGCCCTGCACAGAAAGCAGTCAAGGACTTCCTTGCTCTGATCTCAGATGAAGCATCTCTTCTGCAGCTCCAACAGCACAGCAAAAGCAGCAACCAGCTTTCCTGCAGGATGGCCCGAGCTCAGGCAGCTTCAGGCAATTCTTCATTGCAACATCAGCATTTGAGATCTGCTGCACGGGAGACAAGGTTGGTAGCCAAACCTGCTCTGCAAAGTCAGGTCTCGCAGCAGGGGAGGATCGCCAAAACTGCACCCAGGAAAGGCACAGCCCTCCCGCCCTTCCACCGCAAGCACTTTGTGGCATGGGACTGCCAGGATCCAAGGGCCCCATCTGGCCGAGGGGCTGCTACCCCGTATCCCCCAGCAGCCTCCTGCAGAGGCACTGTGCGAGGGACACGGCCACAGGGCAGCAGCGACCGCGCTGCAGCTGCACCCGTGCAGCCAGAGCCTCGCTGAGCCCAGCCAGCGCTGCTCCATGGGCGCATCTGGGAGCGCTGGGGTGCTCACCCCTTGCTATTCACATGCATTTTATTTACTTGTTTTAGTCCCTTTTTTCTGTGTGTGTGTGCATGTGTGTGAGATCGTCTCCAACGTGACTCTGCATTATCAGGGCTATAATGAGTCCTTGTTAAAATGGATTTGATGGAATAATTATATTCCAGAAAAAAACCTGCAGGAAAGCTCTCTCCCCTCTTAAAGGGCAGGATCATCAAACGTTCTCACCACATTATTTGCAGTCACACCTTCTGCTGCATCTGCTCCTTTTAAAATCTCTAACTCCAATCTGATCTGAATATATAAATCTGAATTATCACAGCAAAAGGAGATGTGCTCACACCTTTTTTTATCTGTTGCCATGGCGATTAGATAAAATTCACGCCAAGTCTCTGGGGAAGGATGAAATGATTTCAGACAGAATCTCACCCCACTTGGTGAGAATAACGCCTGGAGCTACTTCCCTCTGTAACAGGTCTGGGCACATGTCGCATCCAGAGAGGGGGGCAAGGGGTGGGGGGAAGCCAGGACACCTTTGGAGATCTCGGGATCGACAGAAGAAAAGGTTTTGCAGCACCCCCAGCCAGGGTAGGGCAGGACAACGCTCATCTGAATCACATCAGGCTGCTCCATGGCACGGGGAGAAGCCACGAAATGGAACTGAAAAGGCCAACTCCTCGGCGGGCCTTTGCCCACCGGTCACAGCTTGCATCTCGGAGCTCCCCACGAGGACAGCTCTGCGCCAGCCCAGCTCCTGCCTGCTGCAGGCGCAGGCGGGCGACAGCCCCATCCCCATCCTCTCCCGGAGCAGCCGTCAGGTCCAGGCCACGAGCAGTGGGCAAAGCCGGAGAGTGCCTGGGTCCCGGCATGCTGCAGGCAGCTCGCTCTGAAGCAGCTGGGTTATTCTGCACGCAGGCAAAGCCGAATAAAAATGCTAACAGCCGGTAACTATCCTCAGCAACTTCTCTCCTGCCCCCACAGCATCCCAATGAAGATAAACACACAAACAAGGATTGCCTTTCGCCTGGCGGTGTTTATTCTGTCCCAGCTTCCAGCTTTTCTCCAGTAACAAGAGATTGGTGTCCCCAGAACAAGCCCATTGATAGAAGGACAATGCTTAATTATCCAGGCCCTGGCTGGCCTGCCTCCTGGATCAGCTGTCATGCCCCCATCACGCAGCACACATCTGCTGGCGGGGCAGCATCAGCAGCACCCGCCCCGCTGCTGGAGCATTGCACCCATAAATACCGGCAGGGTTTTAATTGCCAGTAGCCTCATGCTGCGCCTCTAGACTCATTATGCTTTGAGACAGATTAAAGCGGAATTTGTGTATAGCTGCACTTCTAATATTTTAGAGAAATGTAATGGGTGGCAGATGTTGCAAGGTACAGCAGAGAAGAGCATATATCTTTGTGGTGAATGGCCATATTTAACCATGAGAAAGCTCTTACAATTTTCTACATCACGAAATAGTTTGGTGAGATGAGCTTAAGAATCCCATACAGAGTCTTGGACACTGCAGTGGACAGCATGGCAAGGGCTACTTAAATTAAGCTCATATCTGAGCCACCACAGATTAGCTTAGCTATATTTTTTCAATTCCTAACTGGCCATCATTCAAACAAGAACATTCACGAAAACCATAATTAAAACTTCACAAAACTGGGATTTTTTTTTTCCCCAATTCCATCTTTCTGGCAAGCTTCACATTTCAGCTTTCAGATAAAGGGCTTTGTGGCTATCCAACGACTAAAGAAGTACATCCAAATATCTGCAGCCCTCAAAATACTATGTATTAGGGTTGCTGAGAAAAGCAGCACCCTTAGAAAAGTCTGTACCTTGAGAAGCATTGCATTTAGACATGTTTGCAGCACAACATATCAAGTACACGACACTGAAGCATTAAATAGCAGCTCAGCTCTGGGTTCATCGGTCTGGCAATGCTCACAGCCTCCAAGTAATCGTTCCTTCTGTGCTGCCTCGAGCCACAGCCCACCAATAGGCTAGGCAAGATGAAGACAAGTGCCACCAGCTTTCACTCATGGCTCTGCTCTGGGGCTGCAGCCAGGTGTGCACAGCCAGCCAGGACAGAGCCCAACACCACCTCACTGCCATCATTCCTGCCCAACGCAGCATGCCCAGTAGCACGGGTCTGCATGACCTGGACAGGTGACACATTTGTGCCAGAAAAGACAAACCTGGATGTAAGTACATCACCAACACAACTGAGGGATGGGTTGGGTCTAAGTGCACATGCACACAGGTGCTCCCAGGGTTACAAATGCAGTTTTTGAAAAGCCAGCTAAAGCTCCAATGAGCACACTTCAAGAATAGCAGAGAACTCATTGCTGGAGAAGGGCTGACAGTTTCTCAGAAATCCACTTTCTAGCATCTCAAATTTGCTACCCACATCACCACTTGCTTTTGTAAACTGCAGCTGGGCACACACCCCAGTAGTGCCCACCTGCATCAGGTCCCCATTAGCATCACTGCTGCATGCCCAGCTCTGCAGAACCTGTGACTGCAGAAATCAAGTTACACGCCTGCAATACCTGGAGAGAGGACAAGTCAGTGCCACAAATTTCCATTTCTGTGTCACAACAACTAGAGCACAGTGACTCTAAGGCAGCTTCAGTCACATATGCAACAGTTCTTCCAACAAATCAAAACCATGCATGTGCTCCCAGACTGCACGTTACCCAGCCCGGAGATGCTGTTTTAAAAAAAAGCCGCTCACCACGCTGAGTTCTTAAACTGGCTGGTGGCAGCAGCTTCTCTCCGCTTCCCTGTAGAGGAGGGAGAGGGATGCGGGAAGCGTGCTGCTCAGCTGCATCCTCCCCTGTCCTCCTCCCACCCCTCACCCCCAAGTATATATCAAGATTCATCAATAGCAACCGAGTTTGAAATCACAGTCTCGGTGTGAAGTGCAATCTCGTACACAGCCCCCAAATCTGTAAGTGCTGCTGCTTTATTCTGAATAAGTACTAGCCCACATTAAATGCCAGAATCCCGTGAGTAGTGCTGCACGTGTGCTACCAGGCTGAGAACGAAAGGCAAGATTGATTTGGATGTGAGCACCAGCAAAGCAAATGGGTTTTTGAAAACCCTATAATTTCTCTGCAACCCTTGACTTCACTAAACACACATTTTTAGACTACAGCACAGTTAGGTAGGCATTAAACAAAAATGAGCTGCACTAATGATGATTTACGTGCAGGATAACCTTCTATAAAGAATTTATCTTTGATTTCAGGGTAAGTTACAGTGTTACCAAGTTAACCAAATAACGCAAGTCACCACCAAAACCCCTTACTGCAGCAGTGTGATACAGACATGAGGCATTTTTCCACAATTCTTTTAAGATCTCTCCTAAAACAGACCCAGTAGGTGCTCCTGAAAAGGCACACTTGTCAGGAACTTAAGAGAAGTCAGGCAGAGGCACCCCCTGGAAGCAGAGCACAGCCGTGCTGGTTAGGGCAGCATGAAAGGAGCAGCATGCAGCACACGCCTGCAGCCCAAAGCAGACCCCGAGCAGTCCCTGGCCCACTGCCCCATGGGCAGGAGGCAGCCCGCAGCCCCAGCAAAGCGTGGAAGGCACACAAGAAAGCTCCCAAACGCACGCTGAGAGGGGGCCGCACTGCAAGCACAGCAGTCCCACAGCAAGCACTCCCTCCCTTTCAGAGAGGGTTTTTCCTGTTTCTGTGCTATAAAACGTTGGTTTGGTCAGGGGGGAAAACAGGGGCACTAAAGAAAGCAGGCACTTATAGTGAAAATAGTCATTTAATTAAGTTTTCTGCCACAGGATGCTATGGATGGAGGTTTTTATTACTGAGCCCGCTAGGACTGTGCGTGCCCTGATGCCCCAGGGGTTAGCAGGAAGAGGACTGTCCTCCACAAAGACTAGAAGAAAGTTTCAGAATGAGCTGTGAGTTGGATACACTAATATTAGGAAAAAATGCCACATTATACAGCCAGTTTTAAGTAAGGCTTGGATTCACTTCTGAACAAGCTGCAGTACCTCCACAGACCTTTGTTTTTGTAGGATGACTGGAGGAGCACTACGCAGTGCTGTCTGTACAACTGCTTGATCTTACCATTCAGAAAGCGTATCTCTGGAGCGAGGGGAACTATTAGTCCTCAGTGCCCTGTTACAGCATTTTCAGAAGTCATGCCATTCACTCAGAGCAGCAGGGACCCCCTCCTTGCCTCCTTGTCTTACCAAGAATTAGGACAGAATCAAAGGCTCGCTGGAGGTCAAGAAGAGACCATGTTTTTGGTAACAGCAAAGCCAGTTTTAGCTCTAGCAATAGCAAGAAAAAAATAAGCTTCAGGCAGATACTATATTTGTAATCCAACAGCAAAACATGTTTGCTTGTGTTGACTCTGCACTGTAACACGATTTATATGTTCTGTCTTTAGGGTAATTATTGCTTTAGAATGTTAAAATTGTTCCACTCTAATTAAATCATCATATTAAAAAATCCACCGCAAAAGCAAACTTGGGAACAAGTCTGGTTAAGATCATGCAAGCGCATGGATGCTCGGTGACAAGCGTGCTGCTCTGCAGGTGGGGGGCGCAGAGCCCGCACTGCTTCATTCGCCCCGAGCAGGCGCGCTTGGTTTGGGAAACCTCGCACCCATCAGCCACGGGCACCCAGCCCCTTCCCCACGCTTGGGCAGCGCGAGGCTGGGCAACAGAGCACTGACATTCCCATCTCCTGCATGACCTGTGCATCATGCCAGCCTCTAAGGGCTATCCCAGCATACTTGTACTGCATGGGAACCGTGCTGCAAACGGGAGAAGCTTGAATGAAAACAGCATCTTCCCAAAGGCCCTGCGCTCCCACGTGCCAGGAATGCACTGCAACACCAAGGGCTGCGAGGTGAGAAGAAAATTCAGGGCAAAGCTGTTAGGACATGGATCTGTCCCCATAGCAGAACACAAGCGCGGCACCAGGCTCACCCAGGGCTCGGTCCACACGGCGGGGTCTCATCTGCTAGGTCTGTGCTGCACATGCCCGCCGGCTGTTTGGGGACAGGGACACAGTGCCAGGTAAAGCCCTGAGCAGTTTTGTGCCTTCTGCTTCTCACAGCAGAACTGCACTACAGCAGAGCTATTACCTGCACCGAGCCCAGGCAGCAATTTGAGCAGATGACACATTTTAAGGTGTCTGTGCGCTCCAGCACCAGGAACCACCACTTGTCCTCCCTAAGAGGTACTGGAGAAGACAAGGGCTGAGGAGCACCGGCCAAGCACTACTCCTTTTGTTCACAAAAAGCAGCTCAAGAAACCACCACAAGTAACAAACACTCGGCATGCAAATCCTTCTCCACACACAGCTCAACTGCACAGCACAAGTTCCTTGGAGCAGCCTTTCAAGTCCCCAGGGTTTTCAGCACCCTCGGAAGCACCCAACGCAGGAGAGCAGCACTAGAAGCCACCACACATCGAGCAAGCCCTGCCACAGCCAGCAGGCACTGCAAGCCACCGGGAACGTCGCTGCACCTTGTGCTCCCGTGTTACTGTGGATGCAGCCGTTCCCTGGAGCCGTGCTCCCTGCCAGCAGAGCGGGGCAGAGGCTGCGCTGTGAGCCTGCGCCCTACCAGCGTGTGCCGTGGCTCTTCCCAACTGCAGCTGGCCTCAGGGCAAGCCCCACCAGAAAGGCTTGTAAACGGGCCTCAAAGACCACCCAGAGATTTCTCACCTACTAAAACAAAATGGGCATTTCCGTGATACTACAAAACACCCTGAAATGCCAGAAAGCTTCTCACGCAGGTTTGTATTCGAGAAGGCTGTTTGCTAAACAAAAATCTCCCTTTCCAGGCAAAAGGCTGTTGCAGACGCGGAGCAGCTGCCTATCAATGTACGAGCATCCTTCCCAACTCCCGCCTGGGGAAGACCACACTCCAGAGGCGAGGAGTCTCATGCAATATTTCATCCCGAGACTGTCAGAAGTGGGTCAGTGCCGGGGAGGAGGGGAACCATAAGCTAAAATCCCGACCACAGCAAGGAAGCTGGCTCACCGCCCCAGCTCTGCAACCCGGAACAGGCTCCGTGCCAGCACCAGGATCGGCACAGCGGGTGTCCGAGAGGTGCCCTTGCTGCCCCAGCCGCTGGCTCAGCACAGCTCCTGGGTGTCACCTCGCAGCCGGTGCTGCACAGACCCCATAAGAGCCCTGCAGCAGGAGGAGCGCTGCCTCCCTTCGCCCACCTCCACGCCAGGCAGGTGCAGGCAGTACTGAGCCAGCAGGTCAGCTGCACCCCAAGGTGCCGCCACCAGCAAGAGCCACTGAAGCCCTCGAAGACCACTTGTCCCCCTCCAGGTGAAGCACTTTGCTCCCAAAGCTCCTTAAGAAACATCCCCACAAGGCGGATTAAAGCAAATCCCCTCCCATGCATGGTCAGCAGCTGGCATCAGGCTGTCCCCCCAGCTGCTGCCCACCCCTTGCCCCCTGGTGCCAGCTCCTGGGTGCGTCCCCACCACACGGCCAGCATGGCAATGCCAAGCCCCAGAGGAGCATCGGGACTTACTGACCTATGAGCAAATATCAAGCACTGAGCATTCACTCTGGGCAAAATCCTTTAATTCTTTCTGGATCCCCTGAGGAAAGCAGCATCGATTGCTTTACTATAGCTTACACACATTGCGCAGGGCAGCCAGCGCTGCCATCAATACAGTCAGGGAGAGAGCCAAGAGGTCACCCCGGTACACAGGGACACTGGTGGCCCCACGCAGTGCCCAGCACCTGCCCATATCCCCATGCTGCTTCCGAGCCTGTGACAAGCCCGGCAGGACCCAGCACACCAACAGCAGCACAACGCAGCCAGTGTCCCCTGCTCCTTCCCCCTCCTGCTTGACCACACCAAGGCACCCAGGTCGTGTCCCATCCAGGGGACAAGACCCTACTTTTAGAGGTGCTTTACTCTCACAGGAACCCAGGGTGCTCTGTGCCTGCCAAAAATCACAGGAAGCTACCCAAGGGTTGCAAAGCCCCTGCAAAGAGACAGGTACTGCTGTCCCTCCCACGGCCCTGACCCACAGACCAGAACACCAGTGCTGGTGCTGGGTGGGACACATCCAGCCAGGGTGGCCAAGTGGCTTCCAGGTGCCAACACATGGAAGATGCACACGATGGCATTTAAACAGAGTTCCTCTTCCCATGGCTGAAACAGTTGTGAAAACTCAAGAGGGAGGCCGGAACTTTGACTTTCTGCCATTCTGACAACAGGGAAAGCCAGCTGGCTGCAGGTCAGGACAGGGACAGCACAGGCAGACGCTCCCTGCTGCCTGCACCCCAGGTGCCACACAGCCATCGAGGTGGTGCAGGCAGGGGGGAGGCACCAGGACAGGACACGCACTGCCACGCTTACAAACACCGGTGAGCGCAGTAACGCGCAGAGCTCCAGCCACAGCGCCAGGGACTCTGAACGCAGCACGTCTGCTTGCACCACCAGGCTTCTCCAGCATGAAGCCACAACACGGTCGTCAATAAAAGCCTTTGCTTCGGCAGCACAGTCACAGATGATAAACCAAAAGACTCTCCACAACAGTCAGCTCGACATGGCAAAGCAGGTCAGATTTTCCAAGAGAACAAGGCGTTTTCCCAGCAGCACCTCTCTTACCTGGGATGATAGAAACGGTGTCTTTCTCCCAGGACACAACACTAACGTATTCCTGCACTGAAGAGGGGATGAGGCACTTGAAAACAGCCACGTTTCCACGCATCGACCTTTGGTCCTCCACCCGAACGGTGTACGGTTCCCTGAAAACTGCAGAGAAGAGCAGATGGTTGGTAGCATGACAGCGCTGGAAGAAAGCACACTTCCTTTTGCTTTAATCCCACATCTCCCAAACAAACAAACCCGCCCAGCGACAAATTGCTTCCATCTAGAACACTTGGCCCACACAGCATTAGCCAGGAAAGCAGGGGCAGACGAAGCACAAGCTAACACCGCTGTTCACCTTCCCAATCCCCCGGGCGTGCTGCAAGCCTTGGCCTCGTCCTTGCCATGGGGTGCCCCGGGAGCTGCCCCATCCCTTGGGGTGACACACACCCGAGGGCACGGCAGCAGCGGGATGCTCCCTGGTGCCAAGCCCCCCCGCAGCGCTTGCAAGGGCAGCTGGGCCTGCCCCAGCCTCTGCAGCATGACCAAGATGTCACCGTGCCCAGAAACAACGGCAGGCACAATAAACTCGAAGTATGCAAATGCAGGGGGTGCAGGTGCCTCCATACGGTGACAGTCATTGTGCCCTGTAGGGCACAGGCACCTGGGCATCGCTGCCACGAGGGGGACAGGCATTTGCTTCATTTAAAGACACCCCTTGGCCAGAACAAAAGCAGCTCAACACATCTCTTCAGAAGCAGCTCTGACAGCCATAAAAGAAAGATGTTTACCCTGAGTGCAGAGCACCCGCTGGCAATGCATCATACACCTCACACCAACACACAAGCAGTGAGGGGTGCCGGCATTTCCACCCCCATCTCCCCGGCTTTCAGGGCACCCCGCGCTGCTGCTAGAGATAGGACCAACACAGGTCCATCCCGGGATGCTGGTGACACCTCCCGCCAGTGCCACACGCCAGCCAGCTGGCAGGGGAGGCCAGCAGCCATAAAGCAATAAATGGGCAGCTGCAGGAGATGCCCCACCTGTGCCTGCTGCCTGCCAGCAGCTCTATCACCCCCCCAGCAGAGCCCCCAGCTCCCCTGCCATTGATCGGGTGCCAGAGGGGAGGCAGAGAGCTGGTGCTGCAGGGGCAGGGGAGAAGCCCACGCAGAAAGGGACGCCAGCACCGGAGCAGATTAGTTAGCAAAAGCCTCCTTAATCACATGGAGCAGAGGCTTATTGACAGGCTTTAAAGGCCAGCGGGGAGCACAAGGACCATCCAGCCAGGCTGCTGCACCTCACGCCCGGCACCTCGGCTGCCCCAAGCATCCCCAAACCCTGCTCCAGCCCCGGCTTCCCCTGCCACTGCCGAGCCGCTTGTTCCCACAAAGCGGAATTAAAGCCATGACGAGCACGCTTAAAGCTTTCCATTGGCTAAAGAGATTTACTCCATGCACTCACTACCAGGTTTTCCAAAGCTTTGAGACTTTTCCAATTCCTCATATTTTTAATTGGGTTTTATTTGCTTTATATACAGCTTTAATTGGCTTACTTGCTGCATGGCCATCACAAAGCAGTGGAGAGCAACCGGGACACAAGACAACCGGGTGGATGCAGAAGCAGGGGAAGGTTTCACAGCCACTTCCAAATGCTATAAAGCCAAAGCACTTGGAACCATCACAGCTGAGGCCATCTTGGTGGCCCCCAGAGCCCTGTGTGTGGCCCTACCACATACTGCCTGCTAATTGCACCTGCTAATGGGACAGAGAAGGCCAGACTGCCAGCTCAAATGCTGCTCACAGGGGTGCATTAAACCCACCATTTAAAGAGGGAGATGAGAGCCAGGACTCAGCTCTGCTACTGACTTGCTACGATCCCAAAGATGTCCTCAGCACGTGGAAGAGAAGCAAAGGCTGACCACAGGCAGGAGAGGAGCAGAAGCAAGCCGCGTCCCCAGCGGCACGCCCCGAGCACCAGACCACCAGACACTGAGAGCATCCTCGCTCTGTGAGCCCTGCACATTCACAGCCCCTGGTACTGCCGCCTTTTCATTCCCTGTCTGGCAAGTCTGCAGAAACTCCCAGGTTTTAGCGAATCCGAGCGCAGGCTCCCCAGCTCCAGCTCCTGGGAAGCACGAGCTGCCCCCATGCAGGCAGCCAGGCGGGACACAGCCGTGCTCACCCCACGCCAAGGGGCCTCTCACCATGCTTCACCTCCTGCTGCTGGCCACAGGCTGGGTACCCCAAAAGACACCCAGCCGGTGGTCCCCAGCACACTGCCCGACCCCCCGTGGAATCAAGGGACCCTCACAAAGCCCCAGCATGAGGAGGGCAGCAGCTCCATGCTGCACATCCACATTTATTACACCCTATCATTTGCTGTCCCTCCTCCACTCAGCTGTGGTTTATAGGTAACCTGATAATGTTGGTAAATAATTCACTCTGGGGAGGGGGGTTAATACCAATTTACTCTGCAGTACAAGGTATTAAAATGAAAAAACCCTGTAGTCACTTCTGTCATGTTCTCTCTGCTAGCCCCACTTTTAATAGGTTACATAATGAAGCCATTCCTGGGCTATTAGCCCTCCTCAGCCTGGTCAATAATTTACTATAATGGCTTTTGGAAGCAGCTCTTTGCCATATTCCTCCTTTTTTTCTTTGCTTAATAAGCCTTGGCATGCTTGGGCTGGATGCTGCAATGGGAACAGACAGGTTTGAGGGGCCATGGGACACAGGGGGTCCCTGCATTACAGACAGATATGGCCCAGGTCCTCCCCAGCTGTGCCCCCCTGTGCACAGCTGGGTGTGACAACGCTGTTTCAAAGGGAGGTGACCTCTCCTGCTGCAAGGATGCAGCCGCACCACTGCCACCAGGCCCTTGCTGGAGGCACCCAAGCCGCACACCATGCCCCTGCTGGCCGCTCTGCAGCCCTCTGCCTGCCA
The DNA here is from genome assembly GCA_013399115.1 of Anseranas semipalmata. Taxonomy (NCBI): domain Eukaryota; kingdom Metazoa; phylum Chordata; class Aves; order Anseriformes; family Anseranatidae; genus Anseranas; species Anseranas semipalmata. The sequence goes on from VXAA01000760.1 coordinate 1,534,814, forward strand.
GCACCACCTGAAGTGCAGAACTTGCTTCAGCTCAGGCGGGATGCAGCTTTGCAAATGCTACTGTATTGGCAGGCTGCCTCCCGTCTATCCAGCGCCCTGCCCCAGCTCTGCTCTCCGTCCACGCAGCATCGATCGGTCCCCTCGCAGCAAGGCCAGCGAGCCCTAGCTCAGCGCTCCTCCAAGCACAGCAGCAGCTTGCTGTCACAGCATCACTGTCCCATGCCAGGCAGACAGGCCAGAAAACCAGAGATAAGCCAGCACTTCATCAAAACCCCGAAACCCAGAGTTCCTACCTGCTTTAACACGGATATTTGGGCTCCTGATTTTGCCAGCCGAGTTCTCCGCGGTGCAGAAGTAGTCGTTGTCGTGGATAAAGCTATTGAAGGCTGATGGCGAGAAGGGGTAGAGCTGCAAAGTCCCATTGGCATGGACATGCCGGATGTGGGGCACATCGTAGATGTCGTCACCTGTGGCCAGGTACCACCGAAGGACAGCACTGGGTGACCCCGCGGCCGGGCAGGGGATCACCACCCCCACTGTGCTGGAGAAGGTGACCTGCTGGATGGAGTCGTTCACAAAGTAGAGGCTGGTTCCAACATCTTCAGTGTGAGCTGCGGAGGAAGCAGAGGCCGTGGGTTACTACACACATCACCGCTCCCCACCGGCACAGCTGCCCCGAGCCCAGCCCTGATGCACAGCAGAGCAGAACAAGGTAGCGGAGGGAGCATCAGTGCATGAGCTGGAAGCATAAAGGCCACCTTCACAGGCCAGCGCTCTTGCTGGCAGCACGCATCATGGATCACAAGTGCCAAACCAGGACAACTGGGGGCTGTGCATGCACAAGGGGGTGCCAGGATACCCCCCCCCCCCCGGCTTCCNGTGGGGAGAAGGCACAGCATGAAGGTGCCTCCGTGCACAGGTGCTCCTCAGCCAGATGTGCAGCCCCAGCTGGGCAGCGTGGGTCCTGTGGTGGAGATGCCATCACCAACACGCCAGGGGGCTGCACATGCACTGGTGGCCCTGAGCTCATGGTCACACTGTGCCTCGGCACCCACAGCCTGGGGACACCCGCTTCCTGCAGGCAGCCACCAGGACACTAGCGCATCCCATCCAAGCCTCCCTGAGCAGGGCAGAGATCTTTGCTGCTACCCCACCACTCCCCAGGTGTGGCAGCAGCCCTGGGAGAGGGACAGGAAAGCTGCCTTCAGCCTCGCTGTCCTCTCCTGGAGTCGGAGGGGGAAGCTCAGCCTCAGCCTGAGCTACAGCCCTGCTCCAGGAGTCCCCACACCATCCAAGCCAAGGCTGGGACATGCAGCTTCCAGCCCCACCATCCAAGGCAGAGCCCACGGCCACCTGGATGCCCAGAAGCTTCACAGGGCACTGCGATTGCTGCAGAATAGCAGGGGAGGAGACCTTCACCCAGCTCCTCCAGTCTGTCCTTCCCACCCCAGGACCACGAGCTCCCCTTCTCCACCACAGCAAGCAAAACCGCCTATAAATAAGGACGAGGCGGCCCCCAGTCACTTCGCTGTTTTTCTTTTTTTAGCCACACTTTTCCGCGTGGGCGGAAGGACACGGATATAGAAAGCAGCCCTCGGCGGGTGTATTAATAGCTCTGGCTGAGAGCACCACTCGCGGTGCCGCAGAGCCAATACGCAAGTAACTGCCACGCTGCTGGCTCCCAACGAGCCACGGGGGACCCTCCCTGACCTCGATTCCTCAACCTGGGGAGGAGGGAACAGGAGCAGGGGGGAGAAGGAAGGAGTCTCATCTGCACAAACATCCTCATCTTCGCTCGCAGCCACCCCTGGAAAGGCTCTGGCAGAGCTGTTGGCCACAGCATTTCACTGCCAAGCTGTCCTCCGGCCGCATCCATGGAAAACACGTTTTCTTCAAAGTGAAGTTGGTGAGCACTTACCCCTCCTGTTATGTCCCCAGCATGCTCCATACCCTTCTCAACCAGGTCAATACAGGAAAGGCCAAAGCACCTCACCCCCTCCTGCAGAGCCCCCTGGTCCTGCTCCCAGCTGCACGTACAACCACAAGCCTCTTTCAGCACCCCTTAAATCACAGGTGAGAGCCTCCATGTACTCTGCACTAAATCATCATCTAAAACGTCCAGGTTCCCTCCTTTGCCTACTCGGAGCCCTACAGTCCCACCACAAGGACACCGCTGCGCCACAAACCATCGATGTAAGGGATCGGTGACAAGCGAGGTCCAGTACCATCACTGCACACAAAAGCACAGATTTATAGGCTGGCCATGGCAGCACCCACCACCCGAGCAGAGCACAGGGGACCCAGCATGCGGAGCAGCGCTGTGTGCCCACCCTGCATCCTGCGCCCGCACCTCCAGCCCAGGTCCTGGTCAGAGAAGGCTCCTGCCCTAACAGCAACGGGAACATCCTCTCGCCAGGCATCGCCCAGGGGGGTTAGAGGTGGAAGGAAGAGGGGTGGGGGCAAAGAGTGGAAAAATACCTCAAACAGAAATTCAGATTACCCATGAAGCTTTTTCAGGTCAAAGGGAGAAACGTATTTTTAATAGAAAATGGAAGTTATGGGATTGGCAATAGTTATGTGACAGACGCATAGAGTTAAATCCAGATAATCTCCTTTACCATTTAGCATTGAGCACCATCCTAATTCCATGTTTCATAAAACTGTCTCCAAATCACTGAGAGATTAAAAATTTAGAAATAGCACTGCAATATTTTTAAACCAGAAATCACTGCTCACATCTGGTCAGATGTGCTGACCCTAACCTAAATATTGAGGGCATTAATTCACATGAGCCTGAGAAGAGGCAGCTATAGAGGAGTCCAAATGGAATAGTTTCTGCGGGGGGCGGGGGGGAAATGCAGCAAAGCAGGCACAGAGCACCAAATGCTGGAGACCAGACTGCTGGTAGCTAGATCTACACAAAGCCCAACACGTAGCTGGACACTGTCTAGCTTGCTCTGAAAGGCATTTATTTTAAGTTATCAAAGTGCAATCTTCTTAAATTGTAGTAAATTGCAACCTAGAGGTATTGAAATATTAATATCTCTTTCTGAGCTGGGAGAAGCAAGTCATTTTGCTATCATCCCTTAGGAATATTTACTAGTCTTGATGGCCAGACTTTCCAAACTCTAATACCTCTAGAAGCACAGCCACTCTTGGCACTGCAGAGTGATGTGCTGTACCGAAAGCGCTCATTTACTGTAACAAGTGGCTAAGGCAGAGCAGCCACAAATTGACCCCAGGGTCTGTCAGCAAGCCACGTGCTTCAGGAAGAGGCAGCTGAGATGTAGGTGTGAGTCCTGCGTGAGAAGCGGCATGGGCTGAAGCCCCTGCTGCAGAAGTGCAGAAATGCCATCACCTCCCAGGCGAGAGCCCAGCGATGCGCTCCTTCCTCACCTCCAACCTCACATAGAAGAGCTGTTCCTTTTGCTATTAAGTGGATTTAGGACTTCTCAGACAATGACCAACTGCATGCAAGTGCAATTACAGTGATGTTTCTCCTGAAGCAGGAAGCTTTTTCTGCCCTCAATGTATGTACATCACCTGTGTTAGCAAGCTACTCGTTCAGGACCCCCCAGCCATCTCCATGCCCACCCCAACCCAGCAAGCTTCTCAAAGCTAAACAAGGTGTTTGCACATCAGTAGCTGGATGGAAACCCCACAGAGACAGGAAAAGGCTAAACAAGATGCATTTCAAGGGTGTGCATGCAATCCTCTGGGCACAGGCAATCCAACCTGGGCTGCCACAGAGGTCAGCAATGACTCAAGGACTTCTTTACAAGGGTGACCACTCGAGGCTCGACTGTTTGCCATGTCCGAGTGTGTTGCTGTCATTCAAAAGGAGAGCTAGCAGCACCTCAGAGAGGGCAGGTGCTAGACTCCAGTTCACTTCATCCCACTGGCAGCACCTTTCCCAAGACCTCCCTTGTGGGCTTGGTGGGCTGACCTGCTGGGTGCCCTCCACGACCAGGCAAGATGCTGCCGGGGCACCACCACAGCAGAAAGCCCACCAGCAGCCAGAGGGACTGCATGAGCCCCTGGGGCTTCTCCAGCCACCAGCTGTGATGGGCTGCAGAGATGCTGTGAAGAACAGCAGGCTAATCACCACCTCACCACTCATTTATTATCCTCATTAAGGGTGTTTGACACCTGCCCTGTTCAAGGAGAAAGTGAACTGAAGCTTGGCATGCATTGCAGGGTGGGAATTACAGGTAGGTGACAAGTCCTAATCTTTCCTCCCTGCTGCCGGAAGGTAGGACAGTAATTCCATCACATGCTGCCTGCACATTTGTAGTGCTGGAGCACTCCTCGGCCTTCCCTGGAATGAGCTTCCATCAAGCCCTCACCTTCAGGACACTTTAATAACCTTTCTGCTGACGGAGTGACCTGGGAGCTGGCAGAGCAAGAAGTGACATCTTTGAGCATCACGGAAGGGACAGGGAAAGGAGCAGTGAGACGAGGGGACGAACACACAGCCGGCACTCTTTCAAGCATGCCAGCACCTGCAGCAGAGCACAGGCGCATGCACCCTGCCAGCAGCACCGCCTTCCCACACGGGTGTCACCCCATTGCAGCAGCTTTCCAGCCCAGAGGGACAAAGCCGTGACCCCAGCCGTGCAGCCTCCCCAGGGATGCGTGCTGGGGGTGGAAGCAGTGCCAGTGCTCGAAATGCCGAGCACAGCCTCAGGGTGCTCAGCCACAGCCCAGCACCCCAGAGGCAGCGATCCCAGCACCTTCCCCTGCCCTGGCATTTCAGCTGCCGCACAAGTCCCGCCACGGGGCAGGCCCGGAGCACGCAGCCGCCTGCTGGGAGGGGAAGATGGAGCGAGGAGAACCCAGCCTCCGGTCCTCCGCAGGGAAGGGCAGCGGGCAAGCACGCTTGGAGTGCTGCTGCCTGCTCCTTAATGCATCTGCATGGAAATTAAGGCCTGAACCACCTCCAGCTATTACAGCAGCACCCAGGCAGAGGCTGTAACCCTTGCCTGGAAAAAGCAGCACTCCCCACTGATTTGCCTGGCCCCTGAAATGTAATGCTGGGGTCACCTCCTGCTTCAGCTCGCTGAAAACACCAGTGTCACCACCCCATCCCCACGGGGCTGGGCATGCCCCCAGCTCTGCACCAGCTCTCTTCAGCCCCCCAGCCTCCTCCAGGAGGTGGGGAACAAGCCCAGGGACCACAGGCAGTAGCCTCTCCCTCCCCTCCCACAGCCCACCTTCACTTCTTATCCATGCTGAACTCAGAGCCCAAGTCCCAAGGGGACACCAGTGACAGGACCAAGCCAGGTCACAGCAAGGTTCCACTAGGGAGGCCACGCAGGTATGATGGGCAGGACAGGGGATGCACCAGAGGCCACCCACACCTGCTGCTGGCCTTCCTCCAGAGCCACCAGCCCATGATTCCGGCAAACCACAGCTTGCATGCTCACTTTAAAAACCATAGACAAGAATTCCTGCCCCACAGCCGACAGGTGAGAGAGATGCGGTAAACAGGTCACTAAGACAAACCAGTGAATGGGAGCTCGCTCACCTTGTCCCTTCCCCTTTAAGTTGCACTTGCTCCCTTCTCTCCCACAGAGATGAAACCCAACAGCCCCTTTCCAAGAGGCAGCTGCTGCTAGCAAAAGTCAGGAAATGGATTTCCAAAATATTTGGTACAGCTCTGCTAGCAGGTGATGATGGCAACACACAGATGTATGCATTCAGGTTTATTTCTTAACAATCTACAAGCAGGGAAAGGGTAACTCAAAATTATAATATAAAAAATATGGAGCTGGCTATAATTTAGATTTCAAAGACAAGAAACATTCTGGACCCGAACCAGCCACTGCACACGCTTCCCATTAAAGCATGCTTTGTGTCTGCTGTGACATCCAAACACCTTCCTCCCTCATGCCCTCCTAGGAAGTCGCACTCATTAACAGTCTGCTTATTTGGGTGTGAGATGACTTCATATTATCCAAGGCACAGCTCAAAACTCACATGCTGCCATGTCAGAAGAATTTCTGCCACAAAGAGACGCTTCCAGTTTTATTCTTGCACTCGGTTCGTCAGCTGCTTCAAACAAGGACAGAGCGCTCCTCATCCCTCCACCTCAGGACCATATGGGCAGGAACGCGAGCACTGTAGCAGAAACGCGCCCTGTGCCATCGCTGCCCAGACCTAAGCCTGCAGCTCCCAACCAGCCTCCATCTCCGGGAAGGGCTGCTCAATAGCACGTCCCTGGCACTCGCAACCCGAGCGAGGCAGTCTCTATTCCTCCGGAGAGCAAACGCACCAAGAAATATAGGGTTGCCTATATCGATTTTCTCATCCAAAAGCAGGAGCAGCCCTAAACCTACGCCAGGTGCAGGTAAGGGCTCCGGGCAAGTTGCCATCGTGGCTCCTTGTGCTGGAAAATGTTGGCTATCCGCGGGCTAAACAAACACCGGGCATGGCAAGGAGCTCAGTGCTGCAGCCTTCTCCTCCGTGCATTTAATGAGGCTTCCATGTTTCATTTCAGAGAAACAAGCGCTGTGCCACACTGGGGGGCCGAGATGGGGAGAGATTAAAAAATGCAAGCTGCATAGTTCACTGCACCCAATACAGGAACATAATGTAAATATAATGCCAATATAAATCAGCAGGCAGAGACCCAGCAAGAACATGCAGGGAGATGCTTTCCCAGCTCAAAGCCTCTCAGTTTTGACCACTGTGCTCTTCATCACACTGCTTGCCACTCACATCCCCTCCTCCTCAGCGTGGCCGCTCACACTCGCACCACCAGACCTCCTTTCTGCTAACCTCCTGTTTGTTTGCTTGCCAAGCACCTATTTTTTGTTTTATAAGCAAGGGAGAAATAAGCAGCTACAGCCCATTGAGAGATTTCTAAACTTCAGTGGTCCCCTGGATCAAATGTTTATTTGCTTTTAGCTTCTACTTGAGCTCTTGTTCTACAGCAGGAACATATTAAAAGGTTGTGCTTCGATGCTCAGAAATATTAAGTATCTGAAAGGTTTATCATGCATTAAGCAATTCTTTTTTTTTTATCCTATTATTATAATGAAACTTCCATTGTATTGCTGTCCTCTCTTTGGAACCATTTCACTTTAACACTTTCCATCACCAAGACGGTTCAATACTGAAGATACATTTTATTTCTCAAAAAAGAGAAAATGAGACCACAAGGAGTTGTGCTAATGGAGGCTTTTAATTTGCTCTTCTCAGAAGAGATAGCTCTGTGGGAAGAGATCCTTTTTCCAAAGAAGCTAGGGCTGAAAACATGCAAAAGCGATAAACCCGGTGCAGCTCATTATTATTTTGACTACTGGGGGGTGGAGGTAGGGGAATTGTAGTGTCCTCGATGGCTATTTGTTTCCGGTTTTGTTTTTTTCCCTTTAGCACAGTAAAAAATGCAAATGTAAGCAAAGCAGACGCTGGCACGTTCAGCTCAGCAGATCCTAAACAAAAGCGATTTTGGTTAAAGCTCCCAAATGCAGTTTTAGTCCAGCTCTAATAAAGCAGCTATTCCATAATTAATAATTGATGGAATAATTGATCATCACCATGCAAGTGGACAGGATGCCCTATTAAACCCTGGTAAATATTTTTCATTGGATTAGCATTAAGATAGATGTGTAATTCAGTAGACAGCAAGAGAAGTCTCACGTAAGGAGCCAGCTCTGTTCCCCTTATTTCTCTTTCCTCATTTCCTAAAATTCCCCCCTTGCCATTCTCAAATGTTAAAAAGATAATTAGGGCAAATGTCACTTTATATCCTCCTAGCACACAATATTCCAAAAGGTGGGCACTTTCATCACTACATCTGCAGACTGGGTAATGTCCGAAGACGTAATTTATTATGGGAACATAATTAAAAATTCCCACAGAATTGGAAATGGGCAATTCCTTTATGTAACATCGATTGATTGTTGTAACAAACGCCCTGTGATTTAACTATCCATGTTACGTGCAGCTCCTTGGCTTTCTTTTTTAATTGCATCTATAGCAGAGACTTGGTTTAGAGTATTACCTCCATAGATCTGGATAGCATTCGCTTAATCTCCAACTTTAAATTAATCTCTAATCTTTAAGTGTGCATCTCCTTGACACACTTGTTTTATGATTTTTTTTTTCTACACAATCTGATTTATATCAAACCACCGGGTTACACTTAATACAGCATTCCTAGAGGGAAGGATGCGATTTTTAAAGCATCACTGGATTTAGCCTGTCTTATGGGATTAGAATATCGCTCTAAGTAGTCCCGGAAAAGCGGGGACGCCAGAACAAAGCTCTCAAAAGTACCACCGTAAGCCTCAGCCCCCGGGTGCCGGCCCCGCACCGGGAGGTGCGGCGCCCGTCGGGGCGATGCTTCGCGTCCACGGAGTCACGGGCGTCGCGGGGGCTCCACCGAGGAGCGGCCCCGGGAGCGCTCGGGACCCGCTCCGAGCCGCCGGGGCAAGGCTCCGCCGCGGGGGCGCTCCGAGAGCCCCGGCCAGCAGCGGGGCCCCCCGGGGGGCGGCGCA
>VXAA01000760.1:1550251-1564258 GCA_013399115.1 Anseranas semipalmata
GGCCGGCTCCCGCCGGACAGGAGGCGCTGGAGAGCCCAGGCTGGTGCTTTGCTCCCAGCGGGGCCCGAGCCTGGCGTGAGTCGCCCGGGCGGTTCCCTTGCAAAGCACCCCCAGGTGCTGCTGAAGCCAGAAGTGATCTCCCTGGTTCATCTTCCTGCGCAACTTCTACGTTCTGCGTTTGTTCGGTAACCCAAAGCCTGCCTCCAGCTGCAAAGCCCGCAGGGGAAGGAGTCGAGGGTGCCGCGGTGGTCTGGGGGCGCAGGCAGCCCCCTGCCCCCCGGAGCACCGAGGGCCAGCGCAGCCACCAGCCGGCTGCACGGCTCGTCGCTAGATGTCCGCCTTGGGCCAGCTCACCCACACAGTGACATTCCCTCCTCGCTCACTGCCCAACTGCGGGAGACTTTTTTTGTCTGTATCCAAAGCTGAGGGAGGCTGTGAAACCGAAGAGCTGGATGCAAAAGCACTCTCCCCGTCCTGGCCCCAGAAGGATGCCCAGATCGAGCACTGCAAGATAAGCAAATGCACAAACAGCCCCTCGCAAACAGCACGTGCCCATGTGTGCGTCTGATGTGCCCGCAGCCCGCACAGCGCGGGCTGTGTATCCCAGGAGAAGGGCAGGATTTGGGCACCCGCAGCCAGCATTCATGCTGGGCGAGAGGGGCATTTCTTCAAAGCATCCCCCCCTCGTGCGGGACCCGATGCAAACCAAGAGCCAGCTGCTCCATGCCACGGGTGTGCGCAGAGGCCAGCAGGAACCTGTGCTGGGCTGCGTTGGAAGATGCCTGTAGGGCAGCAAAGTCATTGGTGCTGGGCCAGGAGAGTGGGCAATTCAAATGCCTCGGGCACAAAGTTTAACCTCTCTCAGCTGGAACTTTATTAGCCAAGAAACACTTGCTGGATCTAACAGAGGGGAAAGCACGAGGGCAATTTGCGTTCTGGCCTCGCCCGGGGTGAGCAGGGTAATGGATGCACTGGAGCGGGGCAAGGGGTGGCCCTTGGCAAGGACTTCTTTGGACGAAGCTCTCCTTCCACAGCGGCACGGCAGCTCTGAAACCGGATGGCGTGGGAGGGTTACAGCGTGTCCTAGCTCCTCTCCTCCCAAGACAGGTGCCCATGTAGGCATTTCCTTGAAGCATGGGTGCCTCGTGGGGCTCCCAGCATCACCCCCAGCCCAGGCAGACCCAGGCAGCCTGGCTGCCAGCCCACTGCACCCTCCTGCAACCTACCTGCAGCTACAGGTCTTCCTCGTTTCCTTGTCTGCGGACCGAAAAGCAAGGGAAGACGCGTTACACAGGGCAATGCGGCTGAGACAGCAGGGAGGACGAGCCAAGTCCCCAGCCCCTGCAGCCATCAGGAGAGATGAGGCTGACTTAAAACCGTGCCATACCCACCTCCTCTTCTTCTTCCCTCCGCAGTGGAACCGCTGGCCTGGGGGCAAGAGGAGCAGCTGAGGCCTCTCGTGCCTGCAGCCCCTGCAGCTGCAGGTGGTTTTCTTATCTTTCTCCCCCAAACTCTCGGGCAATGTCCCTGCATGCTGCTGTAAGCCTGCAGCCACCGCAGCCCTGAGGGGCGACGCAGGCAGTGTGGGCAGCTTTGCAGGGAGCCCCGCACGCTTGGCACCACATCTCCCCGGGAGCTGCCGGGGGCTGAGGGCTCTGGGAAAGCTGGTTTCTCACTCTGGAAATGTCAGAGTTTTCTCTGCTATTTTTAATTACTGACCTTCCCTCTGAAGCCTTGACGCTGGCAGGGAAACGCTAAATATTTATGTGGTCTCCTTCCCAACTCGCTTTCTGTTGGGAGCTTGCCTAGATGGAAACTTCCCAGGCAGCTCGGGCTGCGGAGGATGCCCACCCGTGGCGTGGTTGGGTCGGCACCCCCAGGAGGGGGGCGAGTGCAGGGAAGCAGTGCCAGGAGGGCACCCAGCCCACCCGAGGCACTTACTGAGGATGATGAGGAGCCCGATGACAAAAGCCACGACGGCGAAGATCAGCCCCCCATTGCGGATGGTCTCATAGTCTGGGGAGGAGGAGAGCCACCGGCATCAGTGCAGGCATGCGAGAGGTGGGCTGCCAGCCCCGCTGCCCGCAGCCCCCAGCCGCATGGGCGCTCACTTACCGTAGCTGAACCTGTCCAGGCCCTGCTCAGGCGCTTGCTCTGGAAAAGAGGAGAAAACCCAGTGGGAGCCAGAGCCTGGGCACTGGGCTCGCAGGGTGCACCTTGACGGGGAGGTGAGGTGGGAAAGATGAGGAACGAGGGCTGCAAGGAAGAGCGCTCTGATTTCCTTCAGCTCCAGCTGAGCCCATAAAGGATTCCCAAATTCCTGTTTTTCACCCCAGCAAACTTGAAGCTCACCGTGTGTTCACAGGATGCATTTGCAGGATGCACGAGTCTCGAGCTCCAGGTGAAGCTGTGCCCAGGGACCCGGCTCGAGCGTTGGCAGCAACCGGTCGCTGTTTGCCGAGGCACTGCTCCTTGGCAGTGCCGCCTGGAGCACGGCTGCCCGTGGGCACGGTGGGGCAGTGGCAGCTCTCCAGGGCACAGAACAGCCCCTTGGGCTGGCCCCTTTGCTGCAGCGTGTGCCAGCAGCCTTCCTCCTCACCGGCAGTCTCGTCCGCCTGACGGCTGCGTGTCACCGCGCGAGCCACCTTACCTGACGGCACATCTCTCTGCGAGGAGCGCGTTGGCAGGAGAAATCCCCCTGAGAAGCCGAGCGCCGGCCGGTGCCAATGCGCCAGCGGGCTGCAGGGCTCTGGGGATCCATCCCCGCATCTCCCCTGGGTCCTCAGCCAGAGCCCCCCCAGCGCAGCCCCCCCAGCCCCGAAGGCAGGAGGGACCGGCCCCGCACCTCGCACTGCGACGTGCCCGCTCCTGCCGGGGCAGCCGGGCAGGGTGCCGCGTGCCGCCCGCCCTGCTGCCCGGAGCACCCTTACCGTCACCCATCGTGTCGGCGTGTCGTCCAGCGGGTGTCTCGCTCTGGGAGCGGGCACCCAGGGGAAAGCACGTTAATTGGGAGACAAACCTCATTAAACATTAACGGCCTCGGTGTAATGTTTATCGCAGTCACGCGGGGAGGCACAGGGCTCCCGCCCACCTTGGGGAGGGAGGCCCAGGAGGGGAGGGGGACGGGAAGGGGGTGCACCAGTGGTGCCAGCCCGGGGCTCCAGGTGTCCCTGTCCCGGCCGGGAGGGGAGCAGCGTGCCCTCCCTCGCTTTCAGGCCAGCCGGGCTTCCCTCCTGCTGCGGAGGTGAGCATGAGGCACGGGGCAGAGGGAAGGGCTCGGGTACGGGCTGGGACTGAGCTTTGCTGGAGAGAAGCGGGCAGCATGCCCGGTGTGCCAGGTCCCCCCAGCAGCCGGGGCAGTGCTCCCCAGCCAGCACCGAGCCGGCTCAGGCGGCCCGATTGCACTGCGGTGTGGTGATGCCCGTGCCAGGATGCTGCCCAGGGCTCAGCCCCAGCCCCAGCCCGTCCCCACGCCGCGGGGCAAAGCCAGGCACGTGGGGCTGTCCAGGCATCCCTGGTGCTACAAAGCCGAGGCATTGCTCAGCTCGGTGCATCAGCAGCCCGGGACAGGACAAGGGGACTCTGTGCCCGCGCCCCTTGGGGCTGCACAGCCAGGCTCGCTGCTCACGCGCTGCCTTCGCACGGTCTCTGGCTATTGTTAAAACTGCTGCTGGCTGCAGAAAAGAGCGCGGCATGGAGGGAGCTCGGACAGCCTGCCCGCAGCTAGCACAAAGCCCTGTCTGTGCTGCCGGGGGGGTTGCTGCACTGCCCCCGCCAGGGGAGCCAGGCTGGCTGCTGCATGCCCGGCCCAGGGGGACAGCGTGGGAAGGGACACAGCTCTCCCAGGCAGCCTCGCGCTCCCGTGCCCGCCGGGCTGCCGCCTTCCCCAGCGGGGCCGGGCAGAGGCTGGGCCCCTGCTTTTGTCCCTGTGCTGTGAGCAGGGAGCTGGAGGGGCTGCCAGGCACGGCCGGAGGAAAGCTGCCCGCATGGCTGCTGGCCCAAACCCGCAGGAAACCTGCGCTGTGCCCTGCCTGACCTCGCTGGGGTGCCCCAGGACTGCCCCTGGCAGCAGAGCCCCTGCTGCCACAAGTGGGGCTGGGGGCAGCCCGGGGTGCTCAAGCGCCCACCGCACGGACAGCCCCCACCCTACACCCCCTTCTGGCCCCTCGCACCCCAGCTTTCCCCGGGGGCTCCCAGGGCCCACCGCTGCCCCTGCCTCATTCCCCCAGCCTCTCCCCAGCCCCCTGCAGACTACACAGCCAGGCACCGGTAGAAACGATGTTTTATTCCTTTCCCCCTTAGATCACAGCGGAGAACACACCAGTCCTTCACCACAGCAGCACACTCTCCCATTTAAAAGGAAACACAATAGCTCAGTTTATTTTACAACAGTCAAGATTTTGCCGTTTCTACACACCACAGGGTTTTCTTTGTTTCATGTTAACACCGACGGCACGCCACAGACACCACGGTCACTCCAACACTGACACCGGGACACACACACAGCAACACTCGGGGCTGGATGGCACGGGGGGGCTGCTTCGCCCGCGCCTGTGGAGCAGCACGGACACAGGAGGTGAGCAGGCGCTCTTTGTGGCAGCCAGGAGGGAAGGGACAAGGTACACAGGACACGGTCCCTCTGCCCCGCACACAGGGGATGGAGCGTGCTCCCCAGCCCTGGTGCCACCAAGGGATGTGACAGCACGGAGGGACTGAGCCCACCCGCAGCCCTGCAGAACCCCTCTCAAAGCCTCCTGGACGAGGAGAGCCTTGTCCCGGTGTGCTGACATGCTCCAGCACCGCCGCGGGTCCCCTGGGGATGCCCCGCTGCCACCCGTCCGAGCCTCCCTTGGCAGGTGCCCGCAGCCAACACAGCAGTGCCTGGCCCCCTGAGGCTCTGCACGCTTGTGGGGCTCAGGGAAGCCACTGGGTGCAGGGGTCACTTGCGAGCCAGGGGCACACAAGGTGGGGGCTGAGCCCATGGCACCAACGTGTGTGCAAAGCCCCCGAGCATCGGTCCCCACTGCTGCGGGGCTGTGAGCATGGGGGGGGTGACAACATGCAACCGCTAAGGGACGACACGCAGCACTGATGCAGGTGTCCTGGGCCACGGCCCAGGGAGCGACAGGGTGCAGCAAGGGCACGGAGCACCGGGGGAAATGCTGCCGGGCCCCTGCCCCTTCCTGCCACAGACGACACGGACAGGGGCTTTGCTGCAGCCCGTGTTTCTGTCCAGCCCTTGGAGGCGGCTCAGCCCGCCCAGCTCCATCCCATGGCACACACGGCGCTGGCGAGGAGCTGGTTTGTGCTGGTTCGCTGCACCGCCGCCCTTGTTCACAGCGACGCCGTGCCGGGGGATTTCACAGCCCTCTCTGCGCCACAGCAACTTCTCACTTCTAAAACAGCGTCCCGCACTGACGGCGCGGTTCTGGCCAGGGGAGCGCTGAGTGGATGCGACAGGGGCTGCACCGGGAGGCTCCCCGCAGCCTTACGCCCAGCACCGAGGTGCTGCCCGGCAAAGCTGAGCCCCGGGCATCCCGCCTGCTTCACTGGGATTATTGCTGAACCGGCAACGCGCAGCCAGGCGGCAGTGCCACGCGGGGCAGGCTGCTCCCGGCCGCTCCAGCCCTCAAACAGCTGGAAAAGCCCCTGAAATGGCGCTGGACTGGTCCACCAAGCCAGCCGGGGGGACCACAAGCACCCAGCACTGGCACCACCATGCACCGGCACTCGGCAGCCTCCCCAGTCTGGGCAGGGGGACACGGGGCTCCCCAAGGGCCGTGGTCCCCAGGCTGCGCCAGGCTCCACGCACGGCAGCCAGGGCTGTCCATGCCCAGCAGTTTCCATTCCCAGGTTCAGGAAGGAGCAGGATGATTTATGGAGCACCACGAAGGTGCACGGTGCTTCACAAACCCCCAGGAGGCTGCCCGGCCCCTCCGCGGCCCCTGGGCAGGTGGCTAGAAGCAGGACGTGGGTGACCAGCCCAGCTCCCAGAGGCAAGCTGGAGGGAGCACGGGACGGCCGGGGGCTGCTCCTGTCCTCCGTACCCAGCCCGCATCACACTCACAGCACGAGAAAGGTGAGGAGAAAGTCACTATTACAACATCAGCAACAACTAGCCCTAGAGGTAATGATCACCTTACATTAACATTACACAGCACTGGAGGCAGAGAGGACGGCGAGTGGAGTTTAGTCAGGTTAGTAGGTAGAGAACCGGTGTTGAAGTAGAGGGTAACACAGACACAGCTGCTTTGCGTCTCCTTAGAGGGACCTGTTGCTGTGGGTTCAGTTTCCTTGCAGGCCACTGGCACCTGCAGTCCAAGCATCTGTCCTCAGGTCTCTGGGTCTGCGTGGGAAGGGCAGCAGCGAGTCAGGCTGGCAGCGGCACCGCAGCCCTTCCCTGAGCGGGGCCATCGACCAGCAGCGCAGGCTGCACGCCTGCCGCCACGGGCTCCACATTTACCCTGTCTCCAAAAGCAGACCACAGCCCAGGAGCTCAGAGGAACTCAGGCTGCAGGGTCTGTGGGCAGACAGGAGGTGAAATGCCCTTGGGGATTAGCACCCAGCTCCCTAGAAGCCCTAAAAATAAAACCACTTTGCGGTGGAGGAGCACAACGAAAGGAAGCGTACTACTAGGGAAAATCCAGACAGATGCTTCCTTTTCCTGCTGTGCCCAGGGCTTGCAGAGCTCAGGGCTTGCCAGCACTGCACAGCTCCCTGCCCCAGCCCCTGCACCGTGCTGGGGACGCAGAGATGCACAGAGCAGAGGGGGGCCCTGCAGCCACCCCCATGCACAGCCCCAGCTCCCCTCCCTTCCTCCCCAGCAAGGAGGCTGTGATAGCCCCAGTGCCATCACCCACGCTGGGACTCACCGCATGGCTCTTGTTCAGTTCTCTGCTTTCTGTGCTCCTGTTGCTGCAAAGAAAAGAGCAGAGCGGTTTGCCGAGCCTGGCCGAGGACAACCCCCTGCCCAGAGCTGCGTGCTCGGCTGGGCAGTCTTACCGTTTGAGGCAATCAAGTTCTCAGCCTGAGCCTCTTCATCCCCCGGAGCTCTGCAAGGACAAGAGCACAGTGAGAGCGGCAGGGACCCACAGCCCGTCCCATGGGACAGGGGGCACGCTGAGGAAGGTGCCCCAGGAGCTGCTTTCCCACCCGGGAGCTCTGCGGCACAGCGTCCCTCTGCGCCGGGCACCAGACACGCAGAAGCGATGCTCGCAGAGGGCACCCATCCCACCCGGGATGAGTTGGGTGCAGGGCAGAGACTCGCCGAGGAGGGATGCTGCCCTCACTCACCTGGGCTTCTGGTTAAAGCTGCACCTGCACCTCCTGCCTGCAAGAGGAGAGGAACACCGTCAGCGTGGCCAGGTGGGGATGGGCCACGGCCCTTCCCAATGGCTGCCCCGGCCCAGCCCCTGAGCCCCGCTCCCCAGCTTACTGAGAATAAGCAGGATGCCAACGGTGAACAGGACCACAGCAAACACCAGCCCGCCGATCCTCAGGCTTTGGTAATCTGGAGGACGAGACAGAGAGACTCGTTTCTGCCCGGTTCAGGGAAAGGGACAGCAGCTTTTGCTCCGCATTGCGCACACATGTACATCCGTGCTGGCACGGTGATGCTCACCGTAGTTAAAGGGGTCTTCCTCCTTCTCTTGGGTGCCCACTGGAAATAAGCAGACAAAGGATGTAAGGCGAGCACACTGTGGGGTGAGCAAGCCTCCTGGCTCAGCCCCTGCATCCAGCACAGCCCTCCCGCTCGGGGCAGGGCTCTCCTGCTGCCTCCTGCTCCGGGCGCAGGGACCTGCTCTCCCCGGGCTGCTGCCCCACGCCACCCCCCTCTGACCAGGGAGGCAAATGCCCCTGGCAGGCTTCTGCTGCACCCCTGCACACGGCAGCACCGGTACCCACCGTCTGCCACGGCCACCGGCACCAGCAGGGAGCACAGGAAGATCAGCGCCGTGTCCATGGCTGCTGCAAGAGAGGCGAGAAGCGGGGTCAGTGCGCAGGAGGGAGATGGGGGGCACTGGGGTGCATGGGGGGGCTGCAGGCAACTGGTGTCTGACTGCGAGGGAGAAGCCCTGGGCTGAGCCATCCCTGCCACCAGCAGGGCTGGGGAGAAGGGGAAACACCCGTGCCATAGCTGTGCTCCAGGACACTGAGGCTCGTGGGGGCAAAGGATGTGCCAGGAGGGGTCGGAGCAGGCAGACAGACCATCGCTCTGTGCGGATCTGTGCTGTATTTTGAACGGCCTCTGTGCTGCTGGGGCCGGAACAGGACCCCAGAGGCACTGGCCCTGCTCCTGACACAGATGTCAGCACAAGCTCAAGGTTGCACCGCATGCGATGGGGTGAGCATGAGGGCTGTGATCTCTCCATCAAGGTCAATGCTGTGTCCTTTACCCAGAGAGTGCTTTAATTTATCCCAATTAGCATAGCAATTACATTCCTACAATGATGCCCGTGACCCTGGCACGACAGCTAGCTCGTGGCTGCTCTTGCCCCCCAGCTCCCCATGTTCACCTGCAGCAGCAAGGAGGGACCGTAAATAACCCCAGGTCCCACCTGACGGCTGAGCCCATCCCCATCCCCTCGCTAGCACCGACACGCTGTGCCTTGTGTGGGGCCAGGAGGTGCTGAGCACGGCGAGGGGCTGCCCCTGCTCGGCTGCGCAGCCCAGCCAGGGCTCCTGCTCCCAGGCCTCTGTGGGGACATTGGGGACCCTCAGCCCCACGGGGGCTCAGAAAACACAGGGCAGCCAAGACAGCACCCTGCACCCCTGGGTGCTGCCGCAGCCTCGGCTCCAGCGATGCGGCTCCTCCGAGGGACCGAGATCAGGAGGGCAGAGGGGGGTCTGACCCTGCCTCTCCGCCTGCCCGCGGCTCGCTCCCCCACGCGCAGCGCCCTGCTTGTTTGTGTTTTGTTGCTGCCGGGCGGTCACCAAGCATCCCAACAGAGCGGCTTTACTGCTCTTTTGTCTCCCATCGAGAAGCCGGGGAGCGTCGGGGGGACACCCATGGGTGCTGCCACGCTGCGTGTTGGGGGGCACGGAGCGGGGGCCGCCCCCCAGCACCGGGGCGGGCCTGGCGCCAGCTCCGGGTGCATCATGCTGGGCTTGGTGGCCATACATGGTGTGGAGCGTGGAGGACATGAGGAGGGCTCGCTGCTGGCACGGGCAGGAAGGGGGTTATCAGTACCCTGCACGGCACTGATAGCACCACACGCTACAGAGCCGCTGCAGCTGCTGCGCTGGATGAGTGCCGATAAGGAAGGGGCCCTCGACAGAGCAGGAATTCAGCGAGCCGAGGGATGCAGATCCCTGCCATCGAGCTATTCAGCCCCTCCAGAGCCTGACCTGATTCAGGGACAGCCTCTGTCCCAGCCCACCCGGCTGCCAGAGGCGGGGCAGGCAGCTCAGGCTCCACGGGCACCACAGTCCCCCAGACCCCCAGTGGTCCCCATCCCGCTGTTTGAGCTGTAAGGTGCCCAGGAACAGTGCATGGAGCGGGGCTCAGCAGCACCCAGGAGCCTGCCCACCGCTGCCCGGTGCTGCCTGCAGGACCCCCGCCAGCCCTGCTCACAGAGGAAGTGGCCCCGCGAAGGCAGGGAGCACATTTCCACAGCCCCATTTATTCACCACAAGTCGCTTCCAATGATAATTCACGTCCTTCCCTCCCTTTCCATGTCCTGTCATTTTGAAGCAAATGTGTTTTATCTGAACATTGGAGGGTTTAATTTCCCCTGCCTGCAGCTGCCGCTGCCATTGTGTAGTGCGGGGCTGCGCTGCCACGCGGGAGCGTGCCGCTGGCTGCCTCTGCCCAGACAATCCCCGCATTCGCTGAGGCACGTAATTCTGGATAATTACCAGGTTTTAGAAACATGTACAAAGAACCAACAGCTGGTGATACAGTAACTTCTAGTTGCACATTTTCCTATGTCCTTTATCTCACGTCCTTTATCTATTTTCTGCCCGGGCAGCCAGTGCCAAATCAGTGCCATTACCCGATAGGAGGCCGTTGCATGTGCGCACGTAGATGCAGAGCAGACCCTGGGGCCCAGGCACAGCGCTGCTCTCAGCCCTCTGCTCGCTTTTTGGCTTCTCGAGTTCAGTGCAGCAGAGTTCAGTTTTTCGCCAAGCCAAGCACACAGCGCACATATGTTCTTTGTTTTGCTAACTCAGTTCCTGAAACTGACACACTTCTGCACACTAAAAGTTATTCCCCCACAAGTTAACCATCAGGATTGGCAGTGTCCTCGCTAGAAAAACAAACACACCATTCTGGAGTGCAGATGAGCCCGCTTCTCCTCCAAGGAAGCATATGCTTTGTGAAGCATCACAGGTTTTTGGGGTTGTTTCAAGCTGGCCCACCCACTTTTCTGTGAAGCTGAAGTAAAGTGAGAAGAGCAAACATTGCAAAGGGTTTGCCTTTCTCCCTGCCTGCGCTGTCAGACTGCAGCGCTCAGGGCATGAAGCTGCCGCTCGCTGCCCTCCGTTCACCGCCGAATCCAGCTGTGCCTTCGCACAAAGGCAGCGGAAAAACAGCCGCTGCACAATGGGCGGCCGCGCGGCCCCGCTCCCCGGCACGTGTCCCCAGCCCTGCACCTCCAGTGAAACAGCTCTCTATCCCCCCCCGCCCCCGTTACTGACGCTAAGTTTGCAATCACCAGACAAAGCAACAAGGCGCCCGTACAAACCGCCGTGAACGGGGAGCGCAGCGCGCTCGGCATGTGACTTGAATCAAAACATGTTTTTTTCCTGTTAAAACAGAGATCTGCTGTAACACGGAGAGAGGCAGAGCAGCACAGGAAGCGGGGCAGCAGTGCCAGGGCTCTCCTGCCCTCGCCCCTTGGCCCAGCCAGCTCTTTCAACAGGGAAAACAAAATATCCCCCCCACGCCATCCCCACCCCTCCGGGGCTGGCAGCCGAGCAAGAAGGGGTGAGGGAAAGCGAGCACTCCCGGGGCTCAGCTGAGCGCAGTGCTCAGTGGGCTGGGCACCCTCAGCTGCCAGCAGCGGCTGGGCTCTGCCTGGGGCTGGGGGGACGCGAGATGCTCTTGCAGAGCCCAGTGCTGTACGAAGGCAGGGCTGCAGGCGGGGCGGGAGGAGAACGCACGGTATTTGGGAGAGGTTCCTGGGCGAAGGCAGCGATGGTGCAGACCGAGGGAGAACGTGGAGCTTGCTGTTTGAGATCACCTGCGCTTTCACTGAACCCCTCTGGCAGGGCAGGGATGGGAGCAGGCTGCGGGACAGACCCACAGACAGTCCAGGTCTGTCCAGGCAGACAGACCCGGTCCTCCCTGCTCACTGATGAGCTCTCGGAAGCGCTGCAAATCATGCCAGAGCAAGGCAGGTAAATTTGTAATGGTCTCGAATCTTGAAGTACCCTTTCCCTTTTCATTGTTTTGCATAGATCAGCCCTGTCAAGTCTCAGCGATCACAGCGTAATGCTGGGCAGCCTCCTTCCGTCGGGAGCCCTGAGGGCATCTCCTGGAGATCAGACCTAGTTAAAATCTCCAGTTTCTGTGCAAAGCCCCCAAGACCGTGACAGCAGTGCTCAGTTGCCTGAAGCATTTAAGAGTGTGCATGTGTGAATGGACATTTCCAGCTATGCATAGATGTGCTCTTCTGCCATTTCACGTCAGCATCAATCTGGCTATTAATGTGCCTGTTATTGTGCCTCTTGCTCCTAAATGAGAGGAAAGGAAGATTTTCTGCCCCCACCATTCCAATATGGACAGCACTTTCCAAATTTGGTGCTGATTCAAAGGCTGACCGGGTAGAAGACACAACTGACCTGACTAACATCAGGTTATCTCTTGTGCATCTGGGGTATCTCCCCAGAGCAGAAGATATTCAAAGGAAACCCTCTCCAGGAGCCCCAGGAACCCAAACTTCAGCCCCGCTCCTGCTGAACGAGACCCACACAGACCCCCAGGGACCAGCCCTGACCTGGCGGATGCTCACAAGAACATGCAATCACAGAGGATCGCTGAACACAGATAAACAAGGCTCTGCCCGCACCCAGTGCTCCATCCCTCGCCCACCCCTCCGCGCCAAACTTGCCTCCTGTAGCCCCAGGCAGTCACCCCTGAACATGAAGGAGCGCTGGCCAAAGCAGCGTGGTCGTGTCGGGCTTGCTCGCAGTCCCCAGCCCAGCACGGCGGTACGCATTTCCCCAGACAAGAAGCGGCAGGCACAAAGCCGCTCCGCTAGCCCTTCATTTGAGACAAACCTCCAGCGCAATTACTGCTGAGCTAATGGCTGCCAGGCAGCGCCTGCTCCAGGAGAGCCAGCAGGGAAAGCCCTCGGCCCCAGCTGAGCACTAACCACCTCCTCCCGTTTGTTCTCTCCTCATTTGCTTAACAGATCACCAGGTGCTGCAAACCCGAAGTTTGCACATGCACCTGCCCCAGGTACCCGGTCCCGCGGCGCACCCAGCTCTCTCCAGCCTGCGCTGGGGCTAAAGCCTGGGCTCTGCTCGCCAAGCGGGGCACAGCCAGGCAGCCCCAGGGTTGGCACACCGAGAGCCAGGCAGGTGAGTCGAGGCAGGGGTGACCTGGCAGGTCCTGGTGGCGAGAAGAGTCCAGATAGCCACAGAACGCTGAAATAACAGTGTAAGAGAAGCTCTTTCAGGCTCCCGCGCGTCCCGGGGTACCACAACACTTCCACCGTCGGCAGAGGATCAGAGAACGGACGTTTTCTGTGGGGTGATCTGCTCTCGGTTGCTGTTCCCGCCGGGTACGACCGCCACCGAGCACAAGGCCGGCAAGGAGGGCGCCGTGAGGAGGGACAGCCAGGGCACAGCCGCCCTGCAGGACGCCTCCGCGCGCCCCGGCGCTCTCCCCGCGCTCGGGCGGTGCGGGTACGCGACAGCTGCAGGGCTCGGAGGCTCCTTTACAGTCTGGAAGCACACAAACATCCCGAAAGGCAAACACAGGGGAACAGCTACACACACAGCTTCCAGCTTACAGTGCCGGGGAGTTGTCCTCAATACTGAAGTCTAAACTCCTGACAAAAGCGTGACTCTCCACAAGTCTCAGGAAGGGAGCTAAAATTAAAACATGAGCGTGAAACACGAGCCTCACAAGAGGAAGACGCAGCCAGCCGCACGTCTCGCTGGCACGGGGTGTTATCTGGCAGGCCGACGAGCAGGCTGTAACAGGTGGCCTGGCTCTGCAGCGGCTGCACTTTCCGCTGGCAGCTTTCCCTCGCGTGCTCCCCATCTCCCCATCCTCGCGCTGCCTCTGAACGCTGCACCCGCTGCGCATGGGCAGGCACCCCGGAGTTACCTTCATTTCAAACCAGGAGCGAAAGCACCCAGTGGGACCGAAAATCCTGGCGGGACCCAACAGCACCTCAGAGCACCGCGGGCTGGGTGAAATGGGTGCAGGGTGCTGGAAGTCATAATCCGCACGCAGCTTTTCCCAGGAGGCTGCTCTTTCATGCTGCAAAGCTTATTCACATCCACACAAACCACCTGTCATTCCCTCCCACAGAAATATTCCTGCAAGATCCGAGTTCCACCACACGGACTCTGATATCTGTTTCTTCAGGAAGCACTAATTACACACCCGGAGAGACACGCTCTTCCTCTCCTCTTGTACGCCTTCCCAGGATTAAAGCACTCGACTGTTTATGTATTGCCACGGTGTTACTAAAATATTTAACAACATAAGCCAGAACGCTGCCAGCGACTTGCAGAGGAGCAACCACCTCCCCTTTCCTCGACGTCCGCGGGCAGCACGGAGCCCAGCGAGCCGGGCGAGCACCGGGGGAGGCAGCGCCCGCCCGAGGTCTACCCACGGTGGTCTCCAGCGGGGACGGCCGATCTGCCGGAGCATCCTTCCCAGCACGGGGGGCTGGTAACCAGGCAACGGTGGGATGAGGGAAACCATGGTACCCGGCGTTGCCATGGCAGCCGCCAGGGCCGGGGATGCGGGCGGCCCGAGGCGCAGGGCGATGCCCCGGGCACCGGCCGGGCCGCGCCCCGACGGCCTCCCCCGCGGCACGGCGG
>VXAA01000760.1:1583268-1593522 GCA_013399115.1 Anseranas semipalmata
GGGGGGGGGGCACGGCCCAGCACCCCCTGTCACTGCCCCGCCATGACCCACTCGGCAGGAGCCCCGGCCAGGCTGCGCACTCGTGGAAGCCTGTGGGCTTTCGCAGGAAGGATGAGTCAGGGACCGGCTGCCTTCAGGGCCAGGGGAGAAAGCAGAAACCTCCTGCTCCAGATGCTTCAAAGGGCTCTGAGGAGCCAGCCCTGCTGGGGCAAAGGCCCCGCACTCCGCGAGCCAAGGGCTGCTCTGAAGCTTTCTGTGGTGTCCTGGGCGCTCTCAGTTTCTCTTGCTCTTTTTATCTGTGTCCTTTCCATTTATTCCCCAGTGGGAAATTCCTCTTCTCGAGACGAATCACTCTTCATCATGTGAGGGTCCCTGGGTTTGCAGAGGCCCCAGGAAAGCCCTTGAGCTCTCTTGTAACTCACGCTGCCAGAAGGCAAAGCAGAGGGCTCGCGGTCGGCTCGGGTCCTGACCCCTGAGGCCAGCATCAACAGCCAGGCAGGACATCGCGTGGGGCCCTGCAGCCGCCTGGGTCACAGGCCGATGGGTCAGGGCTCTGGGTGACAGCTGCCAGAGCCCCGGGGACAGCTTGCAGCTCGCTCCACCACACCGAGCCTCAAAGCTGGTGATGCCCCGGCCACCCAGGCACGTAGGTGTTTGCAGGACACACGGCAGCCAAGAGGCCGTTACCCAGCCCCAGAAACGGGCAATGGTGAGCTGAAGCAGGAGGGCACGGGCTGAGCCCCAGGCAAGGGGAAGCGAGAGCCCTCTCCTGGGACCTGGCTGGCTTCAGCCTCTGCCAGGAGGGGACATTGGCCCAGTGGACCCCGCGGGGCTGCTGCTGCGCTAGTAAGGCCCCCGTAACACGGCATCTAGGTGCTGATGCTTGCCCTCTGTGCTGTGCTTTGAAGATCTCATTTAATGCAGAGGCAGACACGTTATGCACTCCTATTTTCCCTTTCTTGGCAATGTACCGTTTGGTTCGGAAAAGCCCTTGGCACTCTGCCTCTCGGGGCTGATGGCAGGAAATGCCCAGCCTGGGCTGAGAGGCTTGCGGTGCTTGAGTGGGTGGACAGTGAAGAAAAGTGGAAGTCGCTGCACAGTGACTTTCCTCCCGCTACGCTAACGCCTCCGAGACGTCACTGAGCCAGCCTCCGGGGGAAAAACAAGCGCTCGCAGCCTGCCGGAGCAGAGCTCCGCACCCTGCTCACCAGCCCAGCACCCGCGGAGGATGCGGAGCCGCCATGGCCCCCAGCACCGCCACAGCCCTGGCCCTGTGCGCAGCCCTGCTCCTCGTCTGGCCGGCAGCCGGTGAGTCCCCCCGCGGTGCCCCGAGACCCCCCAGTCCCTGGGGGCTGCTCTGCGCCCCCCGCCCCGAGGCCACATCACTGGGGACCGGGGCATGGGAAGGCACGCAGGGCGGGGGGCAGGCGGAGATGCTGCCAGGGGGACCTGCACCTCAGGCATGATTTGGGGATGTCAGCGCACACAGGCTCCTTCCAGCCGGGGCCCCCCACTCGGCCCTCGCCTTTCCTCTTCCCTATTTGTGAGCCTGAAGCCTGTGTTAGTGCTCAGGCACCAGCCTTGCTTATCA
Source organism: Anseranas semipalmata (assembly GCA_013399115.1). Lineage (NCBI taxonomy): Eukaryota > Metazoa > Chordata > Aves > Anseriformes > Anseranatidae > Anseranas > Anseranas semipalmata. The sequence continues at coordinate 1,584,860 of VXAA01000760.1, forward strand.
CTACCCGTTCAGGCTGCAGGGCCGCATATCGTTAAGCGCAGTGAAGTGCCCTGGTCGTTAACGTGCGCTCTGCGGGCAGCTTGGTGTTTGCTGGCTGACTGTAGCTGTTGAGGAAGCGAGTACAAAGGGGGTGACAGATGTTATCAAGCTGTGTTTTGCTGCCAGGTGACAATACTGAAATTCAGCCAGGAGGTGTGAAAAAGTCTATTTTTTTCCAGGCAGTAGATGAGCAAAACAGGAAGGCTGAATCCAAACAGAGAGCTTGCTAGCAAACAGCGGCAGCAGTCAGGGATGCAGGCACAGGGGGCTCCTTTTTTAGGCAAGGAAAGCACCGAGGTGCTCTCGGCTGGGCTGGGCTCTGCCTGCAGGAGAGGAAGGGAAAGAGGGAGATGAGCAAACACCAAAGCCTGGGACAGACCTGGGCAAATCCCTGCCCCAGGGCCGAGCCTGCAGCTTTTCGGGGGGTGGGGGAACACCCAGGGCTGGGGTCCAGGCAAACCACGGAGGTGGCCCTGGCTGGGAGCCCTTGGGGCAGCCTCACCTGACGCCCTCGGTCCCGCAGGTGAGATGTTGTCGAAACCCATGCGTGTGCGCTTTGCCGCGGCGGTGGCACATCACCTGCTGCGGTGGGAGCCGGGACACGATGCCCCCAGTGACGTCCGCTATGACGTGGAGCACACAATGTGAGTATGGTGGCCAGGGACGCAGGGGTGCCGGTCCCTGCCCAGGATCAATGCTGGCAGCCATCACCCCCAGGACCTCAGCGCCTGCCGGCACCGCGCTCACCCCAAGTGCTTCTCCCGGCAGCTACGGCATGAATTACTCCTGGACGGCCATCCCGAACTGCATGAACATCTCGGGGCACAGCTGCGACCTCACGTACTACACCCTGGATCCTGCCCGGCGCTACTTCGCGCGGGTGCGAGCCGTGTCCGGGAACCGCACGTCCGACTGGCAGAGGACCAACTCTTTCTCCCCACAAGAAGGTAGGTGGGGTGCCCACCTCCGAGGATGGCAGAAGGCACAGTGCCAACCTGCTTCAGGAAGGATGAGAGCGTGGATGTGATGCCTTCGTGCCTTCCCGGAGGGCACCAGGTGCGAGGGATGCTTGCAGCTCAGTGGATTGCTGCAAAAGCTCTCCGAGCTGCAGACAGGAGCCAACCCTGACGTGCTCTTTAAACTCCCTTGTCTCCAGCCAGCCTGCGTCTGTCGGGCCAGAGCCTCTCCGTGACGGGCAACAGCATCCACGTGCAGCTGCAGCTGCTCCTCAAGGCGGGGAACCTCACTGTTGAGTACGAAGACATACAGAAGCACGCGAGGCGGTACAAGGTGTACATCAGGAGGGCGCAGGACAACCAGACGGTGAGATGAGTTGCTGGTCTCATGGTGTCCCCAGCCTGCAGGCGAGCATGGAGACCATCCATCACATGCAGTGTGGCTCAAGTTGAAAAACATTTTTAAAGTACAATCCTCCACAAAAGTCAGAATTGAGTCAGAACATTGCAGATATTTCTCTGCGTGTTTTACTGTAGTGGGTCCTCCAACTCTTGTGGGGATTTTGAGTCTAGCTGCTATCAGCAGCTTTGCTAAGCACTCTGGGGACTTTGCCCAGGGAATGGAGAAGGAGCAGGAGGAGGGAGGAGAAGAGAGGAGGGCCCTGGGCCCAGCTCTGCCACAGGAGCTCCTGGGTACCAGCCTGTGCTCTCTCATTGCAGTATGAAGTGCTGGAGACCGCCTCGGAGTTCCACATCAACAACCTCTTCTGGGACACGGAGTACTGCATCAGCGTGGAGCCTGACGTGGCCAGCCGGCGCATCCAGTCCGTGCGCACCACTGAGCAGTGCGTCACCATCAGCAAGAGAGACAGTAAGTGGGGGGCAGCAAGGGGTGGGGGTGCCTTGTGGGACACTGATGCTCCTCAGACCCCAGCCCTGGGGAAGGGGTCTGCGCCCACTGCAGGGCATTCACGTGACGTGAGCCACGGACTCTGCATTTCCCACCTCACCTGGGCATGTCCTCTCTTGCAGGGAGTGCAGAGCTCGTCTTGAACATCGTCAGCTCCTTCTTCATCACCCTCTTCTTTTTGGGCCTCCTGGGGGCTCTGCTGGTCTGCACGTATATAAAGAAACCCATGAGGCCGCCATCCGTCCTGGTAAGGCAGCCAGGCACGCAGGCAGCCTTTGCCTCTGGCGCAAGGGTGCTGGCTTGGGCAGTGGCTGGGAGAGGCAAGCCACGAGCAGGGACGAAGCAGGGCTCACTCCCCTCTTTTCTCTCCCTCGCAGAAGTCTTTCATAAAGCAGAGCTCGCTCTGGGTGGAGCAGGAGTCCGCATCCTCGGGCAGCACGGACGTGGACCCTGTCCAGCAGCTGTTCCTGTGCCAGAAGGAGCCCCAGCAGCACAGCAGCCCCAGCAGCACGGGCGCAGCCCAGCCGCCCCCGGAGAAGGGCAGCCTGCTGCCGGCGTGGCCCAAGGACTGGGCACAGCCGCTGGGGCCAGCCGGGAGCAGGGACAGCAGCTGCACCAGCACTGACAGTGGCATCTGCCTGCACTCCTCCTCTTCCTCCTCCTCTTCCTCCTCCTCCTCCGAGCTGAGTCGCCCCGAGGACCAAGGCTACAAGCGGCAGCTGCCCACCAGTGACGACAGCGGCGTAGGCTTGGAGAGCAGCCTCCCTCCCCCCCCCGGCAGCCCCGTGCAGGCTGGGCACGGAGGCGAGCCCAGCCTTTGCCCCGCTGCCGGGCAGGACAGCCAGCAAGAGGTGGAGTTCCGGGGGTACCTGCAGCAGTCCAAGGGCACGGTGGAGCCGAGGCAGGACCCAGCCGATGGGGTGCCCCTCTCGGGCTGCGCAGGATCCCCGTGGGGCCCGGTTGGCACCGACGTCGTGCTGGACATAGACTGCTCCGAGCTGGCTGTGGCCAAAGGGTATTTGAAACAGTCCTCTCCCGAGCATCCCCGCAGCCACACACTGGATCTTGCTGCCCTGGGGTCCTCTCAGAAGCCCCCTGTCTGGGACTGCTGCAGCCAGCTGGTGCCCCAAGCCCCCACCCTGCTGAGCTATGGGGCTCCAGTTGTTCCCCTGGCCTCCAAAGCCAGCCCTGAGCTCCTGAAGGTCCCCTTCGACCCGGGCATCCTCAACACTGACCTCCTGGGGACACTGCCCCTCATCTCCAGCCTCAGCACCAACGAGTGGCTCACTCTGCAAATCAACCCTCTGAGCGTGCTCGATGGGGACAGCAAGGACAGCCGCCTGTGAGCTGTCCCACGAGCACCGGCCCAACTACCTCTTCCAGCCACTGCCCCTTGGGCGCAGCTACTCCGATAAGCTACTGCTGACCCCTGAATGTTGACACATCGAACTGAGCGGTGCCCCCGCAGAGACTCATCTGGGAGCCACCAGCTTTGCTCCTTCTGGGGCTGCTTTCCAGCAAGGGCCAGCCCCAGCGCACCCTCCCAGCCAGCACCGCAGGTGACACTAACAGGACACGGGGACCGGCTGTGCTGGAGGGGCTCTGCCCGCTCCTCCGACCACTGAGCCCAAGGACACACACCAGGACGTTCCCAAAGGGCGCCTCTGCCTTGACCGCCTGTCCTCCATCCCCACGTCCAGCCCTTGCCAGCAGCCCGGCGCAGGGCACACGGCTCCCGGGGCTCAGGACTGCCCTCCCTGCACTTCCCCTCTGCACTTCCCCCTTTTGCAGGCGAGGAGCGGGCTCCGCCAGCTGACGTCCACACGGCCGACGCCATCCAAACCTTTCACAACACCAATACCAAAAAGAAGCACAGGACCACGTCAGCCTTCCCTCTGCTGGCGCGTGGGCCTCCTGCCCTGGCTGGCCTCCCTTGGAGGGAGCGAGGGACTTCCCTGACCCCACAGAGCCCTCAGCATCCAGCACCCGCGGTGACACAGGCTGCAGGATGGGTGCCGCAGATGCCAACTGAGCCCGGCAGTGCCCATCACCAGGGCAGCCCAGCACAGCGCTGTGGTCAGTGTTCTGCCACTTTTCATACAGATGTTGTTATTTATTCTATTTAATTTGTAAATACAGAAAGGAGGAAGTGTTATTTATTTGCTCCATTCGTCATTTGTCCTCTTCTAAGGTCAGTTTGTGCTTTCCGGTTTCAGATACAGGCATTCCCCCACAGCATACAAGGGCAACGTGCCTTTGCCTTGCACAAGGAAGAGTGTTTTCCCACCAGGACTAGGAAAAGGAGAGGAAGCCCAGCCCACCTGGCGCTTCACACCCACCTGAGGACCAGGGTAGTTTTCCCACATGAGCGTGGTATCCTGGGAGCAGCAGCGAAAAAAGGACCAGAACAATGTGTAGTGGTTTTACAGGGGCAGTCCCCTAGAGTCATGCTGCAGGGGACAGGCAGGAAAAGAGGGGACCGCCCCCAAGGCAGGGCATAGCAAGTCTGCATTTTGTGTGTGTGTGGGGGGATAGCTTCTCTGTAAGAGTGGAAACAGACGTGAAATGGGGAGAACTTACCGCAGGCTACATTCAACTGCCAGGTCATTGGAAAGTTTTTCCAAAGACACCCGGTTTCCTAGAAATTTCAGCGTGGGATAGTCCCCAGTGTTGATGTAAACCCAACTCAGCGTACTTTTTCTGGGTCAATACATGAATCTCTGCAGTTAGAACACTTACTGATGCCTTGCTGCTTCCTTCTGTCCTGCCTGGCACTGCGTTACCCGTATTTAAGATGCACTCTCGCTGCGTGGGCAGCTCTGCCACCGGCTTCAGGGGAATGGCTGCTGCCACCCACCCGCAGCCCTTGTCCACTCCTCCTTCCATTTCCACATTATTTTTCCTTGAGGTATTCTGGGGGTTGGGTTTTTCTGCTTCTCTATTTTCTTTTTTTTTTTTAAACTTCCTCTGAAAAACGTAGTCATCAAAACTAAGCGTGACTTTTTTTATGCTCCTGACGTCAAGCCCTGTGGCCGGACCCAGGGCTGCGCCGGGTGCTGCCGGTTCCTGCTCACCATGGGAGGCTCCAGACGGCAGCATCCAGGGGCCAAGGGCTGCAGTGACCCCCCCCCGGTGAGCGGCTGGGGCTCGCCTTTCAGCGAAACGGCTGAGTTTGCCAGAGACCCACAAACCTTGGCTTTGATCGCTGAGAGCACAGACAGTCCCTCTGACTCTGGAAACTCCGGGCACTCACATTTTCCTTGGTTAAGTCACAGCCCAACACGCAGAGGACGTTCATCTCCGATTCCTGCTGCAGGAGGCTCTCTCTTCTCTCTCCCAGCAGCACGTAGCCTGGCACCTTGGCCCCCAGCCCGGGGGGGCTGTGCCTGTGGAAACACCTTTCCTCCCCAGCCCTGCCATGTGCAAGCGCTTCCAAAGCACCGCCAACAGCGTGGCACAAAGCCTGAGCATTTCGCAGGAGCAAACGCTGCAAGGAGCAGCACGGGGAAGGAGAAGCGAGGGGGAAGGCTGAGGGGTCTGCGCAGGTCCACCCCCCAGGCAGCACGACGGAGGGAGGCACGGCCATTTCGCCCGTCCCCGCTCCCCCACGCAGCCCCGGTGCTGCGGTGAGCCTCACCACACTCGGGTCTCACCCGCAGGAAGGCAGCAGTGCCCAGCTGCAGAGCCCGAGCTGCCACCAGGCTCCCCCAGCTGGAGGTGTGCCCACAGGACAGGGGATACGAAGACAAGTGGCATGGTGGGACACGAGCAAGACTTCTGGCCGGTTCTTACTGTGATGCCACCAGGCCATCGGCACCGATCCCCATCCCATGGCAAGAGCTCTGCACGGGGAAGGGCAGAGCCGTGCTGGCGGAGCAGGGGCATGGCCCTCAGCTGTCCCCGTACAGCCCCGGCACCGCGGGGACCTGTCCTGCTGTGCCCAAGCCAGCCTGGTGCTGTGCTGCTGTGGCCCCTGCAAGCCACACAGGAAAGCCACAAGGAAACCCACAGGGACTTTCTGAGGTGTTTGCTTGCAGGGTCAGTGCAGATTGGAGAAATTTCCACATTAGCTCAGATACTTGACTGAGGGAAGTCTGAGGCAGTCTCATTTCCTTACGGCATTTTCCCCTATTGCACAAAGCCAACCATCCATTTCCGCTGCTCCTTGCCATCCTTTTCGGCTGGTTCCTCGTGCTTCTGCAGCCCTGCTTTACCAGCAGCCTGAGCCAAGGTCTCCTGGGCACACAGCTGGCTGGTCCCAAGCACTGGGATGTCTGAGCCATGGGGATGGTAGGTAAAGGGTTGTTTTTCTCTGCAGGATGGGTGCTCGGGATGAAGCAGTGCCCTTTTTCCTCCACTTCAAGCAAGGGGAGGCTGAGACTGTGCCCCGGCACTGGGAGAGCAGCCGGCCCCAGGCACCTTCCACTGCTGCCCACGGCCAGGGAGGGCCAGCAAGGGAACCACAGCTGCAGGGAGCAGATGGAGAAGCTCTATAAAACAGAAACTGCACTATTCCAATTTTGGTAGAAATCCAGCATATCTGGGGGTTGTTTTTTAAAGAACTGAGAATAGAGGAATTCCCCCATGACTGCTTTTAGTTGGTCTTTCTATGGTTGCTGGTAGTGGGGATGATGCAGCAGGGGAAAGCAGCAAGGGCCACGATGGCATGGGGAGTGCACGTGCTCCAGCCCCGGATCCCTTCGCCCCCGGCCACGTGCATGTTCCCTGGCCAGCAGATGGCACAGCACAAGCCCAGAGCACCCAGCCTGCACCAACCTGACCCTGCAGGCACCCTGCTGCTCCCAAAAGCTCCTGCCAGGCTGCGGGAGGGAGGCAGCCACAGAAGCCCCCCCAGCGCCCTGCAGCAGCACAGGGAGCTCGTTGCACAGGTAGCAGAGCACTGCAGGCATGGGCCGAAACCTGGAAGGGGAAAAATAAAACCAGAGCCCAGGGAAAGCCCGTGATGCCCCCACAGGCGTGGGGAGGACTTTTGGAGGAAAAACCTTGGGACTATCCCCAGGAAAGCCACAGCTGGGACTACAAGAGGGGAAGGAGGGACTGGGGTGCAGCATCTCTCGCCCAGCGCCCAGGCACCCACCGCCGCACGGCCCCGTGCACTCTGTACCCAGGCTCCGCATGGCCAAACTGCTGCAGCGGGGATGCATGGGGCTGGGGACCCGCGCACAAGGGACAGGACGATGCCCTACCTGCATGCCAGCCTGGCTCCCACCTCACAGCCGCTGCTCGTGGAAGCGCACGTAGCCGCCCCCTGCCTCGCTCAGCAAGCCGCTGATGCTGAACGGCGGCGCCAGCTCCACCGCCACCGACCTCAGCCCGCTGCAGGGAAGGCAGAGGCATCAGGGGGCTGCTGACCCCTCCCCTGGCAGCTCTGGGGTCCCCAGAGCATCGCTGTCCTGGGGAGGCACTGCCTGCAGACGGCCAAGCCCATGTCCTGCTCGGTGGGTCAGGGACTGGCGAGGGTTTGCAGCACCACGCAGAGGGCACCCCAGGTCCCCGCGGCTTCGCCCCACATGGCCTCACTCACCGGCTGTGGTAGAGGTTGAAGACAAAGTCAGGCCCTGGGGAGGAGCGAAGGAGAGGCTGTCAGAGGGCCCTGCGGTGCCTTGGCCTAGGGGCTGGGCACTCACCTTCACCTGGTGCTGCGGTGCAGGGAAGGGACAGGACAGCCCACAGGACAAGTGGCAGCACCAAAACATCTCTGCATCCCTCGGCCTCTGCATCCCCCAACCTTGCCCCAGAGCCACCCCACATGTGGATTTAGGGGACCAACAAGCACCAGATGTGCTCCCTACACCCTGGGCCCTGCAGCCCCTTTCTTTGTCCCCTCCCTGCCCATGCCCGTCCCCCTGCTCTGCCCATACTCACTGCGCCAGCACCGGCCCTGCTGGTAGCACTGGACAAAGGCATAACCAAAAAGGACCAGGATCAGCAAGGCCAGCCCGAGGCCCAGGATGAGCCCGAGCACGTTGATGGGCTCTTGCCCTGCAAACCAGAGGGAGAAGGGGGCTCTGCAGACAAATACCTCTGGGAGGCTGGGAATTGTGAGCATCACTTGGGGGAAACAGGAGAGCTGTGGGGCTGCGGTGCATCCCCCCATGCCGTGCCATCCCTGTGGCTCGGACAGACTGTGCTCCGTGAGGCTATCGAGCCTTGGACACGGAGGCAGCTTGCTGCTCCCAAAGCCCTGCGCTGTGCCCCTGCTTGTCCAACCACATCCTCTGCTGTCCCTGAGCAAGCTGCCGGGGGGGCTGCGACCTGGGAAGGGAGCCCAGAGGGAGTGTGGGCGACCCGCAGCCCTCAGCCCAAACAGGATGGAGCGGCCGTAAGCAGGAGCCCACGCTGCCCGTCAGCACGGCCCCTACTATTCCGGCCCCCAGCTGTGCCGGGAGCTCACCGAGACCCCGAGCACATTTTGGATGCGTCTGGCACCCATCCCACTGCTACGGGGTCAGCCGCCGTGGCACGTCCCCATTCCCGGTCCCACCCGCGCTGCCCTGGCACGAAGCCCCTTTCTGGCGGGACTTCGCCTCGCAGAGCGGCTGCAGCCTGGGCCGCAAAGGAGGCAGAGCCGGGGGGCACCCGGCGGCCGCCCCCCCCGGGCCGCAGCAGCCCGTCCCCGGCCGCGCAGCTCCCTCCAGAGGACGCGGGCGTCCCTGCGGGCACCGCGCTCCCAGCGGCCGCGCACGGCGAAGCGGGAGCAGCCGGCGCCCGCGGGCAGCAGCCCCCCGCCGCCCCGG
>VXAA01000761.1:0-24043 GCA_013399115.1 Anseranas semipalmata
TGTCCATGCACCACCCCTGGACCCCCCCCAGCTCTCCATCTTCCTCAGCAAGCAGCAGCCTCACTCACAAAAGCACCCTTATCCCCACGGGGAGGGGGTGAGAGTGTCCCCGTCCCCCCCATTACCACGGGCACCCCTGAAGCCCCCCAGGTGCCAAGCGTGGCCACCACCTCGCACAGCCCATCCCTTTGGGGCTGCTGGAGCAGGGATATCACCATCAAGCACAACCCGAGCAGCTCCACGTTAACCGCTGCCTTTCTGAGGCCCGGCTGTGCCGAGATGCTCAGAGAGAAAAAAAAAAAAAAAAAAGAGAGAATAAAAATAAAAAAGGCTCATCCTGGCTGCGGCGAGAGGTTACATCGCAGCGCGTTTGCCTTTCTCACAGGCGGCGGGGGCCGAACGCCGGGCGGTGCAACCCGCTCTGCTTTAAGGCTGAATCAGCTTTCTGAAAAGCAAACAAGCAGGGGGGGAAATTCGGAAGAAAAAAAAAAAATAGAAAAAAAAAAAAAGCAGCATGTTGGGAAAGGGAAGTGGCCAGGCCTGTCCAAGGGGAGGCAGGCGTGGATTAGCGATGCGAGCGGAGGCTCCCGGCACTTTGGAAAGGATTCGGCCAGGCAGGGAAAGTGGGGTGTCCCGCACCTCCGGCAGCAAAAAACGTATGCCCAAACTGGAGCCTACCAGTTCGGCAACGGGGATGATGCAGAGAGGAGCTGGCGAGGTTCAGCTCGGGGAAAAAAAAAAAAAAAACGCTCTTGCAACACGATGGGGGAAGTTCTATTATTTTAAACTTGTTAATTTATCATACTCCAAGCCTGGCGTTATTTGTTAACTTCATGTTGCAAATGGCTTTCAAAGTGCCTGCCTGTTCTCGCAAGCTGTGTTTCCTGTACTTTAATCTGTTTTTCGGTAGAAGAGCCACTCCAGCTTCAGCTCCCGCTGCGTGATTCACATTTTCAGCACGGCCAGCGGCAGGAATTTGTAAAATAAATAAATAAAAAGCCCTTTTTTTTTTTTTTTTTTTTTCAAAAAGAAGAAATTCTAGAGTAAATATTCCATCAGATGGTAAACTAATCACAGCCATTTAGGGGAGTGCTAATTAGTAACATTTGCAGTTAACATTGTTCAAGGAGGTATAAATTTCCATTTGTGCATTTCTGTTTGATTTTGGGTGGAGGGAGGAAAAGATCTGGAAGCCGTTAGACACAGTAAAGGGACCAGCTTCCAACACCCCTTGGCTCTTCTGGAGCCCAGCCACCACACCTAGAAATGCCTCGAACTTTAAAGGGAGCGGTTCATGATCTCAGAGCACCAAACAGAAAACAGATACCGTACCCCTGAATCTATTGCACTGTCCCCGTCTTTGTGTTTTAGGGGTGATAGGGTCACTCTGATGAGGACCCTAGGAGGTAAAAGCCTCCTGGAAGCCTGGAGCATTTATTTCAGACACAAATGTTTTCTGAAAGACACCCTGGGCTGTTGGAGCAGCGGGTGGTTACTTCTGATAAGGAACCCGATAAGCCGAGGTTGCAACATCCTCCTCTTGTAATTTGCCCCTCTTCCTGCCCCATATTCCTCTGCCCTTGCCAGAAGTGTTAGGGTTTCTCTTCTCACATGTGATTTTGTGGATGGAGCACACCTCCTTCAGCATGCTCCTGGATTTTCAGCTAGCTGTGGGTGCTCACAAACCCTTTTGTTTTAGCCTTGGTCAGCCACACAGTTGCATCCTTCCCTTCTCCGCTGCAAACCGCAATGCTGTCCTCTCTGCCTTTGTCCTCCAAGGAGCAGCTCAGAGCAACACCCTCAGCTGCAGCTTCCTTTCAGGATGCCAAAACAGCAGCTCACATAGGACAAGACAGCTCGTCTTTTGGTGGCACAGAGGGGAAAGGAATCAACACATTGCAACCACATTTATGGTTGTAGGCAAAAATTTTGGAGTAGCCTTTAAGGGCATTGCTTGCTGTCAGAGAAGTGCTGGGTAGGTACAAGGAGATTGTAGACAAGTTTGTCAGATAGCCTCTGTAGGAACTAAGTTATCAGATTTCCCAATCAGAGCCTGTAAGTCAGGTATCTCAGAGATTTTCCTCCTATACTCCATCACGACACCACTTTCAGCAGGGATGCACCATCCACCCCTGCCTGGTACTTCCCCTCTTACCATGCAGTGCCAGCACATCCAATACGAGGTGCCCTGGAACAGCAATGGTCTCCAAAATAAAAATTGATTTATCAGTGATAAGACACAGCACAGCTGGGCTCTTTGTTATGGCATTACTTCCCATGGGACTTAATAACCCAGGTTTGGATTCAGCAGAGAAGTGGCAGACTTTTCTTTTTTCCAACTGTTTTCTAAATAAGAAAAGCTAACGTATTGGAATGTCCTTGCAAGAAAAGATCAGTTTGTGACTTTCTGTTTTTACAGGGAAAGGTTTTGTAATTCGAAGTGGCTGGGATGTGTAAATATTTAAACATTTTGTGTAAGAAAAATTCTGATTCAATTCAAAATTCTAATGTGGAATTTTAAGATACTACTTTTAAAAACATAAAAAACATCAACATTAAAAAAACAATAGTTAGGAAAACAAACTTCTGTTATCTCAGAATGATTTTCCCCACAGTATTTCAGTCTGTGAACATCTGGCCCAGCACAAGAAGAGAGCATTTGGATCTCCAAGAATTCTTATGCAGTAAAACTACTTCTACCAGCCCACACTTGTGTGGCACATGAAAACTCTTCTGTTTGCCCCATTTTCATTAACTTTGTGAGAGGCTGGAGCCCCTGCGCTTTGGTCCTTTTAGAGGAGCTGGCTTGAAAGCTGGCGGACAGGATGGTTATGAGCAATGCAGTATGTACACGGCTGACCAAATATTATCTCATTCATGGGGGCAAGCCAGCCCTCCTACACCATCGTCTGTGCCAGATTCCTCCCGTACAGCATCCTGCTCTCCAGGTCTGCCATCAGCCAGCGTTAATACTTCCTATTACATCCCCTGTGGCAGCTCTCATCTTCTTGCATTGGTCTCCTTGGATGTCAGCAATATGCTTGGCATGTTGCGCTTGTATCATGTTTTAGAACTACTCAGCTGCCGCAGCCATTTTGTCACTGAATTCTACTGGAGCAGTCTCAGAGAGCTCCTCTCCAGCCAGCACTGTGCGCTCAGCAAAAGGAGAGCAAAAGCCTGCCTTCGCATCACTGCCTCACTGTTAACACGTTAGATTTGGTCAAAATTTGCTAAGATTTTAGAGATTTTAGCACAGCATGTAACAAGTACTTTATCATGAATTTTGAAAAGATAAAATATCCTAAGTCAAAATCCTTATCTGTTTAATGTTAGCGGTGCTTTGCCTTTGCATTCCAGGCTTGTAAAATATTCTAACTGCATTTTCCCTCACATTTCTGTACAACCATGAGGTTTAGGAATGTACTGACATAATGTAACATACATATAAAAAGGAGAGCTGAGATTCCTCAGTGATAGCAGGAATCCAGGACCTGGGGACTTGAGGAAAGCATCAAATTGCCTGAACCTTTAAAACATAAAAGCTGTCATCAGTGATCTCAAATCTGAGAATTCTGCAGCCATTGAGACAGAAAAACAAAGCAAGTTCAGCACTCAACAGGTTTCTTATGGATTTAGCACTGGGGGATGATCTCACCTCTAGGCATCGCATCCAGAAGAGGCCAAACCTTGCCTGCAGAGCATATTGTCCTACCTAACAAGGCATGAGCTGCAACTTAAGATTTTTCTAGACTTAGGGCATTTACAACACCTTACCCTTCTGTGGATTCTCTAGTGTCTACTAAGGGTAGGGCTCCAGCAGAGCCCTTCCCTCACTAGGAATATTAAAAGGGTCTCTTCTTATTTTCCAGACAGGGAGAAAGTTGGTATCTCAGCTACTCAAAGATAACATGCCATCACCTGACTCCTTCCTGAGGCCATTCAGAGCCTCCACCCTCCCACACAATGGAGTTTATCTCGGAGGTTGTTCCTGCCCCTCCCTCTGTCTACACCTTCAGGTATCCCATGAGGGAGGCTTTGATACCCGAACCCAGTAGGAAAGCATCCAGGTCGCTCAACCTCCACACTTGCAGCAAGCCAAGCACAACCTCAGAGCAGTGCCCTGATCCAAGGGAGCGTGTGTCCTGCCTGCCTGCAGGATGCAGCCTGCTGCGCATGGGCACGTGGCCCTGCCAAGGTCAACCAAAACTAACAAGTAGGAAATGAGTATCTCTGTGATCGCATTCGCTTTCCTCAAAGCACACGGCACTGGTGAAAACCATTGTTTGTTCTTCTGCATGTACCTGAAATGGTGTGATTTTCCTTTATGTGCCAGCAAACCTTTCCCCGTCCTCATTCACTGCTAGCTTCCTAGAATACAAGACGATATTATTCTCGGTAGGATTTGCCCCCTGCTTCCCTTCCTCCTGCATAAAACGGGCATAATAACACCCTACCTTACAGGGCTTTTTGAAAGCCTCAATTAAACAAACTGCTCTTAGATTTGTGTAAGAGGAAAATTAAATCAACATCCTATTGTAAAGCTGGAGTTACTGCATGCATATTTCTGTAAGCATATTCAGACTCTGTGAACATGTGTAAATACATACCAACCTTCACAACAAGGGTTGTCTCAGTAGGGAAGAAGTCACTTCAAGTTAAGGAAAAGCTAGATTCAGTTTTGCATGCAACCTTGATCGACCTCTTCACATCCACCCTTGGCGCTGAATATGGAAAAAGCGTACAGCTGGGTAATTAAAGACTGTAGTGTAATGTATCTGCCTAGGTGGTGCCCAGTGTATCTGCTCCCCTGATGAGGGGGACCAAGAACAGTGCCTTGTGCTAGATCCCATGGATAAAGTAGTAGTCTGAGGGGAGATCAGCCAATTTTCCCTCTAAACGAGGAAAGCCACATCCAGTGCCTCCTGGAGAAGGGTGATGGGGTACCTCTCCACTTCCAGCTGTGCAGCAGATCCCCTGGTGTGCCCTGTGCACACCACAGAGGGGTGAGCCTGGCCTCTACAACCCAGTTGCTGCAAATAGCAACTTTCCATTTCACACGAACTGAAAGGAAGTTTCAGAGGCCAAAGGACTGGCCCCAATCCCCTCAAAACTTCCCAGCCCCTGAATAAAATGAAAATGCAAGAGCTACAAGAGTCCTTTGGACCACAAAACATTAAAACAACCTGAATACAGCAGTCACGCTAGGTCTCCATCCCAAAATCAAGCTTCTGTTCACATGTTCTTTGATGGTGCTTGCAGTGAAGACTCCAGGGTTACTGCATACAAGGGAGCTTGGTTTAGAGCAGCAGGGTCTAAATCTCACTAGAATGTTCCTCCTTCCTGGAAACAGCCATGGACCAACAGACTGGCAGCTCCAGGCAGGTGCTGACACATTAGTGTTTTGTGTCAACCAGTTCCCACTCATCCAACCATTGCCACATGCGAGTGGGGCTCAAAGACCATATTTTCAAGAGTAAAAGCCTTCTCTGGAATGACACATCAATTATACCACATCACCTTTGGGCAGGAGGCAAAAGCAGAGGCACACATGGCTAACCTCCTGCTTCTCCCTCCCCATAGCAAAGATAGCTGTATTCCACTTACTTCAAATTAGCACTCACTGTTGCCTACACAGGTAATTTCCTGCAGTGTCCCACTTTCTCTGCAATACAAGCTCCCATTCAGCACGGCATTTAAGCACAGGAACTTACTGCCTTCAGCAAGAGTTAAGCACAAACTCCAGAGCTTTGCTGATTAAGCACAGAGTTGACAATTCCTTTCCCTCTAGAGCACCTCGCTTCACAGGAGACTCCTCCAAAAAAATTCTCCCTCCCCCTTGCATTTCTAATAATTTCTATCATGCCCTGAAAGCATATGTGACAACACCGCTAGAGTGAGAATCCTACAGACAGCTGTACAAAAAGATGTGTGCCAAGCACACACCCCTGTCTGGGGGGATGAATAGCTACAATAGCAAAAGTGATCCTGGGCTTTCAGCACATTCTCCCAATTCCTGCTCATGCGTCTTCTCTTCTGGAGTGATTTTTCTGTAACATAGAACCAAACCCAAAGTGGTTGCACTGCTCCAATTGACAAATAGGGTCCAGTTTACTGACAAGAATGAAGAAGAGACCTCCTGTCCCCGCATGACTCAGTTTCCCTCCATCTATCTTTACAGAGAAGGAGGGATGCTTCCCAAACCCCTCAATAAAGCGATCCCTGCTGCCTCATCCTCATCAGCACTTCTAGGCACTAAAACCTGTGCATCGTTCATTTGTGCTCAAGAAAAACAGTTGAGTTCAGTTTGGGTCTGTGATTCCTGTAGGGAATCCAGCTGGGAACCAGCCAGGGGCTCATCCCAATGCTAAAGACAAAGGAAGTTCTTTCAGCTTTGGCTACAGTGCAATGCCAAAAGCCGCAGGCACACATACATGGAGGTTACTTCTGCTCACACCTCTCTTATTGAAAATAATCAGGTTTCATTTATCCTGGAGCTCTACAAGTAACTACACAACTAGAAATGGTGGTGACATACCCTGAGAAGGTGGAGCCAAAGCGTTTGGGAGAGAAGACAATTGTCTGGTCTCAGAAGCATTTGATGATTACTGTTTTAACCATAAAAATCATTAAGGATGATTGCTGTTTGCCACATTCCTGTGCTGTCAAGAAGATCCTGAGAAAGCTCCAATTTTCACTCGAACTTACAATTTATTTATTTTTGAAGTGAGAACATCAGAAGCACTCCTTGGCCTCCTGTTCACTTTATGTCCTGTTACCTTCCTGCCTCCCAGGTTCCAGAGCTCATCTGTGAAATCTGGATGCTACGAGAGGAGATACGTACCTAGGGAGGCAAAGGGTTCTTCGCCAGTCACTGGAACGCTCAGCATCACAGCTGGATTGAAAGCCTTTCTGAAGGATTGGTTCAGGCTCAGCCCAAGTCACAGGCTTGATGCCATAATCCCTACATGAAAGGGTTATGCAAAGGGTCAGAATAGGTGATGATAAAATTCCCTTCCAGCCAAAACAATCTACGAACCTCCAAGGAAATCCACCATCCTCTGGCAAGAGCCAGGACCAGACTTTCTGAAGTGCAACAATGTCTGGCTTCAGAATCACAGGGGCAGTGCCTCTGAAGAGCCATGAAATCATCTCTTCTGCTTGGGAGGTTCGACAAGCTATGTTGGCATTGCCCGTCAGCTATAGACCACAAGACTAGAGCACTGGGAACAAAACCAGAGCAGATACGTTCAGAATGGCTTTAAAGTTAATGTTACACTGCTTTAAAAAAGAGTGAAATGTAATGAAAGTGAATTCAGAGATCTTTATACATGCTAGAAATACATTGTGCAACCCAGCCTGCTCAGCAGGCCCAAGGTGGGAATGGCAGAAGCTGCTGCAAGTCAGGACCAAGGTACCTGCGCAGAGCTGTGTGGGAGGCAAGGCCTGGAGTTGCAGGAGTGCAGCAGCTTCAGAGAGAACGGGAGCTGACAGAGATTAATGAAGGAAGCTCAGACGGTATCTGTCTGTAGGAGGCCTGGCTCAATCCAAGGCCATTAACTTGTTGCTCTCTGAACACCACCAACAGGACTGGAAACAAAAGCATGTTTCCCCAGCATGGTTCATGTTGAGCGACTGCTCAAAGACTACACCAGAACGAAGAGCATTGAGAAAGGCACAGAGCCACTTTAATGGCTGCAGGCTCACAGGGCTGCAAGTTTTTGCATGAAGCCCAAGTCAAAACCAGGCAGACAACTGGATGTAGCCTTCAAAGTAGAAACAAATAAATTACTAGTCTTCATTTTTTCCCATTCAGGAGTTTGAACTTAAAGAAGAGTCCATCAACTTTAAATAAATCATGTTTATAATTAAAAACATATTTTCCTGTGCTGCTTACAAGCCCTTGGATGATTAATAAGCCATTTTTGAATTACTTTAATTCACACTAATTATGCTGCTTGTTTACCCCAGTCAATAATTTTTCTTCCAGGGAGATAAAGCTATCCCAGGAGGAGGTCTCCTCCAAAGACCAAGAGGGAAAGGACTCCAGGAAACTGCCTAGGGCACCAGTAATATACGGGAGGTCTTTCACAGAAAGCAACAGAGCTGGTTACATGAGTCACGTCATGTTGAACACTCACAGGACTTCTTTCGCTAAGCCTGACTTTGTCTGGATAAGACGAGGAGACGTGAGCTTGCTCAGCTCCTTGGGGCCTTGAGCGGTGGTTTGCCTAGATCTTGCCTGAGGTATCAACCTTGCTGGGGGCCAGACTTTGTAGGCCTAGCATGAAAACATAACAGTGGCTACATAACACTTTCTGGGTTGGGTCAGGCTTGTGCCTAGCAGAAGCTAAATGTATTAGGGGCAAGTGGGAGGGACTGAAGGAGAATGTGGACCCTCACTGACATTTTCTCTTTCTTCCCCTGCCTTCAGCACTATGGTTTCCTTCAGCACTTCAAGCCCACAGGCTGCTTGGCAGGATTTGGAGAGCCAAGGAACACGTGTTCTTCCCAAGTGCTGGTGCATCCACATTTTGCCCCCTGCACCCTAGTGAAGATGCATCAAGGGCAGGTCAGTAGCAAGGTATGATTTTTGAGTTGCCTTTACAAAAAAGGACAGGAAATGGAGAAGCACAAAAGGCAATAAAATAGCTGTGAAGCAAAACTGTCTCTGTTCATTTTTCTTCTTTCCAAAAACAACTGCTTCAAGCCTTATCTTCTCCTATGTCATTTGGAGATGCTGGAAAGTCTCCTAGCCTTTTAGATAAAAAATAACTGGGAAGACAATTCTTCCCATACTACAAACTATAGTATAACAAATTGAATGAGAATTCTCTTCCCAATTATTTGATTCCTTTACAATATTATTTAAGATATATATATATATATATAAAAACAATGATGAACAATGATGCATTTCCATGCCCGCCCCAGCACTGCAGCCTGCCTTTGGGCTGTGAATGGATTTGCTGGGTCACCTTTCCACAAGGACGGCTGAAATGTCCTGGCCCAGAAGCCTTCGTTAGAAGACATACCTGCGGAGTGACATAGTGACGTGGAAGTTATGAACTGATCATGCTACCACATGTCCCAGAACGCTCCACGAAGACTCCAAATATAGCAATGACACTTCCTCATCTTTTTACCCTTTCTCCCCAGTTTCAAGACAGCAGTTATTTCATCACCTATGTGTCCTTAGAGTTGACAGTTATTCTTAGGCAATTGTAAGCTATGAGCACTAGTACACAAACTGCTCTTCAGCCAGTGCTGCACACTCAGTAGGCCTTGTTACTTCATGAGCTAAAACAAGCTAAGAGATATCAGGCAAAGCTTTCCTTCCTTGAGACGTGTGAGCAGGCACTAGTGAGAGCCAAGATAATCGAAAAGGAAAAAAAACAGTAGCTACCTAACAGTGGTCGAAATCTTCCAGATCAGGTGCCCAGAAGCACGTGAGTTTCTGTGGAAGCCTGATTTATATTAATCAAACCAGCATTGAAAAGCATTACCACAAAATTTATTCTAATACTTCTTGTACCACACCCTAAAAATCACAAAAGAAAACAAGTTGAGATAAAAGATGTTAGCTGTCAAAGGTGGGGAAATACCTTCAGAAAGCCACAAGGTTGGCTTCCTCTAAGAAATTAAACAAAAGTGGTAGACATTCTTCAGATTTCTTATCAAAGACAGGTGTCCTGTTGACTTTGGTTTAGCACATCACCATCACAGGGCAGTGCAGCTTTTGACCTGGTCCTGCAGCCAGCAAGAATAGTTCCAACTGTTCAAGCAGAAAAAGCAGGTAACGGATTTCTGCATAAACCCTGGTCCCACAAGCTGCTTTTGATTCTCTGCACTCTGGAGGTACCCCAAAACTGGCATCAGCCCCAAATCTTTGAAAGCCTGAACCCTACCTGATGTGAATTTACAGCACCTGAGCTATTGAGTGCTAGCTCCCTAGACAAACATCCTTGCGGACAGTAAGGGCAAGGCAGCATTATCTGCTTTCTCCACAGGTTATTTGCTCACCAGGAAGCATCCACGGGGAAGGTGGCACAGAGAAACTAGCATGCTCTCAGGTCATGACCTCAGTGAATGTACTTTATCTTGTGGATTTGCAAAAACCTCAATGACTGGAAGAGAGTTGCATGAGATAAGTAGGGCAAGGGATCCATATTATGCCTAGTGACCAGCTGCAAAGAAAGGCAGATTCACTGATTGTGGTTTTTTTGTTCCCAAGACAAGAGTACACAACACAGAGGTAAGGTTGAAGATCTTCTGTTTCATGTAGAAATCCAGAGTAAGAGTGACTTGCTACTCAACTTGCTCAGCTGCTCATAGACAGCATGGCCACTTCTTATGTTGTTAAAATCATAAATAACTTATGACATTTTAACTTTATAACATAAAAACTTTATATAACTTTATAACATAAAAAAACCCAGCCCAGTAGCAAGACATCTAAAATACTGCTTGGTCTCCTCCTAGAGCATTTGTCCTTAGCAAAATTCACTCAAAGTGATGGTAGGCACTATAAAAGGCACTGAGGTTCTGTGCACACTGACCTCCCTAACACTTCTCACCAGGAGGAGACTGCACATGGCCATAAGGAGGATCAAATCTAAAAAGCGTGTCCTGTTTCCTCACGGCTGAGGGGCAGCAGGCTTCTGGTATTTGCACTGGATCCATACTCGATACATTGTCATTTGCTTCCCACGGTTCACTTGCAGTCGCCGATCAACCAGATTCTGGATTTTCTCCAGCCCAGCTCTTGTGAAGAGATCATCTAATTCATCTGTAAGCAGAGAGAAGAAGATAATGATGCTACAGCTTTCATTTAACTAATACCTGCTCACACTGAGGGCTAAACAGAGTTGAAAGATGGGCCAGAGGAAACTCATGGTCTTTGTCTGGCAGGGAAATGTAAAGATCAGACAGGACTTAACTACTGTGTTATGGGGGGATTAAGATCATGGTCTCACCAGTTTCCTTTGAGTTTACCTTCTACCAAGGAAGGAAAGAAGTATTGTGAGGACAACTAGAGTTACAGAGACTTGACAAAAAGAAAACAACAGCAGTTCCAGACATGGGTATCGCCTCTAGTAACCAATTAAGGGAGCACCTTCTGGCGAGCAGGGACAGATCCATTCCCTCCCCCTCTCCCTCTCTCCATAGGGATTTCAGAGTCTGCAAGAGCAAAGAACGAGATCAGATGAATCAGACCTATGCTTTTAAAATGGTGGCAATAAGATCTTTGCTGTCTAGGCTGGAGGGGAACTGGATTCATTAAGGTTAAGTTGGAAAAAAAAAATCCGTAAAAAAACCACACCCTGCTGGGGCCCAATCAAAGCACTAAGAGCCCTCAAGGCTGCAACACTTATACTGGTAGGTATTCCTGACCAAGCAAATAAGTATCATAGTGCCCCAGCACAGTGGCCGTGGGCAAAGCCAGACTGAGTCCTGCTGAGCAGCAGAGAGCTCGTTCAACTGCAGCCTGGGAGCACGTGATTTGTATGGAGATTCTGTAGAAAAGGGCTAACAGGTCCCAGCTTGTGCTCTTTTATCAGATGCTTGCCATAGTGAAGCATTTGCCAAACACGCATTAAACATTAATTTTGTTGTGACAAACAAGACTTGTGCGGTGGGGAACGGAATAGTTTGTTGAAGTTGTGCCACTGCTCTAAAACAGACTGTGCAGATGTGCCCTCAGTGGAAGTGACTGGAGGTGCAACTGGTGATAAGGAGAGAAACACAACCCCTGCTGAACACAAAGCAGCAACAGAACTGAGGGGGCTGCCTCAGCTCTATGGTGAACCACACTCCTCTTACTCCCTCGTGTGAGAACAGTAAAGTTAAAAGAAGTTCCTTCCAGTTGTGTCCATCTCACTGCATCCTCCTCAGGCAACAAGGTTCAAGGAGAGCTCCTCCACTCCCATTTCTCCCAGTGTAGCAAACACACCAGTTTTAAACTAAAAGGATTTCCTGCTTAGGAATTCACCGTGCCATATTTGCATAAGTAAGTGGCCCAGGTCTCCATGAAATTGGGAGACACTCAACATTTCACACTGCTCCAAGGAAGACAGGCTGGAAAGAACTAGTGACAAAACTTTGGGGCACACGGACAGAAAGAGGGGAGGAGAGCCAGAGGGATGTTTTCTAGTCTCCTACCTTGGGTGAAGAAGTAGACTCTGGTGCCATCACCTCTCACATAGAAGTTATCAGACAGACATTGACCTAAGGGCAAGAAGAATTTAAACAGTTACCAGCTATCATTTAAAAATCAACAACTGCCATCCAACTGCATATAAAAACAAGAGGCACTTCTCCCAGCACAAGCTGTGCTTGAGAAGAATTAACGAGCTGCCTCCCAAACAGGGCAGACACTACTCCAAAGAAGCATCACCTATTAGCGAGCTGGTAAGGCTCCCCATGGGAAATGAAAATACCTTTCTTAAACCGAAGCTGGGCCAGGTCGTAACGGCCATAATCTCGTAACAAAATCATTCCTCCTGGTTTCAGAAGGCGACTCAGTCTGTTAACGATGCACTGCATCCTGAGGAAAGAACAAAAAAGCAGTACTCAACAGTCTGCAAAATCCTGCCCGTTTCCTTAGCCTGCATTCCAAAATGAAATTATGAAGCTTCACATATGTTTCAACTTCATACAAAAAGCTACCAAAAACTAGCACATTTCTGAGCTTTTTCAGACTTAGGTAGGTTGATTTTATTTGGCCACCTTTTTTCTGACACTCCCCAGTTCTGCTTTTTTTCTACAAGGGTAACTTAGCCTGGCACAGCAGGGATTAATTACTCTCTCTTACTAATTAAAAAAATATCTCCACTCATTTCTATAAAATAAGCAAAAAGTGAACTTGAAGAAAAATGCTGTGAAATAAAACCAAAGGGAATAAGAAAGAGAGAACAAGACTATTTAAGTCATTTATTTGCATCTCATCCATTCCATTCTGCTAGGTCATAGCACATCGTCATGCTAAGATCACAGTACTTTTCTAAACTGTTTTCTGAACCTGTCCCTTCCCTTCTTCCCACCTCGCATAAGAGAAATTCGTCTAGTCTTTCAGCCTAAAAATCTATCAGCATACCTCCCACAAATTGGTGCTGAGTGCTCAGTGTTCAGAACAGGAGAGCAACTGTGACCACAGCAAGACTTCAACTACAGCCATTCAGCACTTCAAAATTACACCTATCCTGTACCAGAATCTGCTAAAACAAAGTACCTGTAAATTCCATTTCCAGAGGCTTAACAAAAACTGGACCAGTCACAGAAAAAACTTTAATTTTCCTTGGTATGAGGGGACCTACTCTGAAGCTTTCCACATACCTAACAAAGCCCTGACACACAAACACCAAGCCATTTTTACAACTCTTGCACTGGCTCTACTAGTTTCATCTCCACATATTCCAGTGCAGGCTCAGCTCCATCAGCTGAATCTAAAAGTATTCAAAGGAGTATTTTCCCATTAGTTGTTACCTATCACTACCCATCAAACATCTCCTATGTATTCTGCTGTTCATTTAACAAGATTCTCTCTCTTTCCTGCTCTTGCAGAGTTCATGCTAATAACAGCTCAGCTATTTAACTGCTAACAGCCTCTCTGCACCATGTTTATAACACAGGTGGTCAAACCATATAATGTTTTCCTATTCAACTGCTGGTTAATTAAACTACATAAAGATATGGATGGTACACAGATCATTTTACTGTCTAGCAAGTGCTGAAACTAAATAATTCATTACATAGAAAGCTACCAGTGTCCTCCTCAACTTAAAGGTCCAGGGAGATCCCATGCAGCAACACTAAGGAGTACAGTGAGGTTAGTTATTAGGCAGTCTGATTGTTTTCTTTGGCATTTCTGGTACAAGATCTCTTGGCAACAGCTGACTGAAATACAAGAGTCGTCTCGATATTCCCAATATCACTACTTTGTGCATCCAAAAGAGGTGCAACTTTCAAAATACATCAATAATGCAGGCTGTTTTAGTCCTTGACTTCACTGTGAAATCAGTAAAACTATAGAGATTAAGTAGTGAAGTTGTAGAGATGAAGCCACTGAGATACATTAAGATTACAGAGATACAGCCAGGGAATTTTAAATCTGTGACATAGGTTATGATGACATAACTTTAACAGATTAACAAGAAGCCTTATCTAAACTGACTGAAATGGAAGAAGGTACAACAGCATGGCAAGTACTTCCCACTGGTCACCAGCAAGACTTCAACAATTAAAGGTCTTACTTTGTCTGTACTGTTTTAAAGTTTCCCTATTAAAGAAATCCAGTTCTATGTGCATTTTCTTTGGAACCAGAAGGAATTATTAAAACTTACTTCTCTGGGAGAATTGCTGAGAGGACAAAGATAAGAATAACAACGTCAAGACTCTCATCTGGCATTGGGAAAGGACTTTGGTCATTGCACAGGTCATGGACAAATGCAAAGCAGCGAGAAGAATCATATTCCGCATTGTTCTGTATTTAAGGGGAGAGATATTAGAGCATTAGCAGACATTAGCAGCCCCTGATCTCAATATTATCCAGACACGGGAGCATTTCAACTTTTACATAATGAAGTGGTGTGTCCAGAGACCTGTTTCAGCTTCACTGAACTAAATAGGACAGACAGAGTCCTAGTTAGGGTTGATGGGTTCCCTGGTCAGACAGGGAAAAATAAGTACACATAGGAGATTTACAAAGAGCTTTGGACTTGTTACATTTAGACAATCAGCATTGCCAAAAAAGCAAAACTAGATTGAGGGATAATTGCAATTTTAAGGTTGGACTTTCCACTAATAGTGGTAAGAAGTGAGGAATTTACACTGCTAAGCGGGAAATCTTTACAAAAGTGGGTGTGTTAGGGTACCTCTCCACACCATGGAAATCAATATTCATTTCAACTACAAGCAAGCTACTCTCAGTACCCCAGACATCAAACCTGGCTCCCTAAAGTTACGCTCATAAAATCACATGTAGACTTCCATAAGTTGTTTAATTTTCTAAAGCTGCTGTTACGGATTGTAGTAGCCTCTATAAGCAGTGCTTGTGCCAGCTTAGAGAATGAAATGGCCTCCTGGATCTGCTGCTGTGATCCCCATCTCATCTCATGAAGTGACTGATTATATTTGATACTTCACAGATTCCCAGTTCTGTTCTGACACAAAATTTGTTAGCAGTATTTATCCTTTGACTGAATCCCAGCCTCCTGCTCCACAGACAACAGTACCCCTCCTCAGCTGTCTGTGCAGAAGCAGTCAGACCACATTCCCAGAACTGCAGTGACAGTAATGCACACACAAATCAAAACCAACTTCAGTTGCTGTTAAAAAATAGCCTGAATGTTTTCAAGGTTCAGCAGTTACTCAACTAAAAGAGCACTGCATTTCGAAAAGTGCTGCCAACTAAAGGGGAAAGGAAATCTGGCTGACTTGTCTGCTACCAATGTGACATTTTGAGAACTCCCGCTTCCCTCATTTCTACAGTCTTTGATGGCTCATTTTCCTGATTTACCAGTACAAGGGTCAGCATCAGGGCTAGCTAAAAACAGAAAGCTTCCAACACAGCCAGACAGCTGGTGGAAGCTATGATATATTTGTGTTAATGCGCAATTGGCACCTTGTACTTCCTACCTTCATAAGTCACCGTTGAGTTTACCTGGACAAGATCCACAGCTGTTGTAGAAAAATCACAGCAATAAACAAAAAGGCCCGGGTCACTGAAATAAATAAAAGAAACTATAATCATTTATATAAAAGTGCTTCACAGGAATTAAAGAAGTGCCTCAAATGCACAGAGCACAAAACTGGGGGACAGAAATGCTGGGCCTTAGTCTTTCTTTCTCTCTCTCTCTCTAATCTGTTATGCAAATTCTGCTGGATCACTTTGCTCCTTTATGTCCCAGTTATTCTCACATGGAACTGACTGCTTACTTTTCCTTTAGGAGAAGGAGAGACACTAAGGCCTGTATGAAAGTGCTTTCAGAATGAGACATGCAAACTCGCATCACATTTTGTAGGTTGCATTCTAAAACCAAAGATTTCCAGGCTCAAAATACAATCATTTGAAGACTTGTATGGTAAATTTGTTATTTACATATGGCCTTTCTCTATGAGATCGTCTAAACTAAAAACATATGCAACACTTTTCCAAATGTTTTTCAGAGGCTGGTTTATCATGCAGGCAAAAACCTACTGCGAACTACTTACTTGTTGGTTTGTAAAATTGGGAAGACTGTATTTCCAGCACCACAGCCAACCTGCACAAACAAAGCAGACATGTACATAGTGAAAATTGTTTCTTCATGTCCTGCACAGCTAGTTTCAAATCATCTCTCTACAGCCATGGAACAAAGAGCAACGCATAAGTAACACATGAGCACAGCAATGACCATTTGCAAATATCACTGCAAGTTCTGAATATGTTCAGCTCTGAGGAACAGGCCTACATATAAGCATTTGTGGGAAACCACTAAGTTAGCCAGTTCTCGCAGAGATCTTACTAACAAGCTATATATTGTTACTTTTCTGAAAATTGTTATTTCTGGAATCCCAAGCATAACAACCAGTGTGAGTCACTGAAGCACTGGCAAAGGCCATGGATTAGTTACATTAACTTCCATAGAAATTCGGAGCAATGGAGAAAGAAGTTTGCTTTACTATAATTATATTCTGCTGTTTCAGAGTTTCCCTCACTAGATGGCTCTTCCTTAAGTTACAACTAGGCCTGCAATGATTCTGTCTTGCTATTCCTTCTACTTGTTCCCATTTGAAGAGAAGAGGACTCACACAACTGGGTTTGGGGAATTTGTCTCTGAATGTTTAAAGAATCAGTAAAATTGAAAGACTGAGCAGAAAATACCACCAAGGGCTCGCAGTGACAGACAGCACTGAGAATACTCAGGTGAGACAGGAAAGCTACCACGACCCAAGAACATTAGTCTGAAGAAGTCTCAAGGGCTCAGATTATATACAAATCTAAAGGACAGCTTATATTGACTTTCCCTGGAAGGGCAGAGTTTCCACAGAACATAAGCATTCAACAAAAATGGTGATATCCACACTAAAACTAGCAGAGCAAAAGGTCATTATGAGCTGTTAGGGGTCCAATATTTATAAGTCCTAGAAACTTGCCCAGGACAAGCATGACACTCTACATTAATCTGAGATTCCTGCTGTTATTAGATGGATCATAAGGACCCAAACAACAAGCATCTTTACATTCTTGGTTTCATCGTTTCATTACACATCTCCCAAGGCAAACAAGAATCAGCACAAACATCAAAACATAAAAGATAAGGGAAAGATTTATACAGAAAACTATAAGGATCAACGTCTTACACAAAAGATGACTTGTAAAAGCTTGTTTCAATATCAGATAGTTACAGTTTGTATTTTAAACTTGGAGACTTCTTATGGTCCATGTGCTCTGCCAATACACTCTCTGAACCAAAAGAATCCCAACAGTTCTAAGCTACCCTCTCTTCTTTGCATTTCACTGATTAAGTCAATCATCCCATTCACTTGCTGTTTGCCATGATACCTGTTTTTACATCCATCATCCAGTCACACCAAAGTTGATATAAGAAACTGTTTGATGCGTGATTCTTTGTTCTAGAGCTATTACCTCTAAAATACGGTAAGATGCAGAGGATCCTGGATAATCTCCATAACTTTGATTCAGTTCACTATACTTCTGCGGAGCCAACTCCTCTGTGCAGAATGTAGGTGTGCTTTTTACCAGGTTTAACTGATTCTCTGCCCTGGTTTCTAATGTGCAATGTCCATTTTCACAGCTTCCCAGCCCTTCATTGTTGGATTCTTCTTTGTAACTAAATTCATGCACAGAATCCTCATTTTGACTTGGTTTCCTATTTGGTGCCAGCTCAGGAAACTCAGTGAAGAGCCAGTGCCTGTCCTTGAAGAAGCCATTTTCATGGATTTTATAAAAGTCATCCCAGTATCTCTTAGCATTCACCTCATATTCCTCTGTAAACACAAACAAAAACATCACCAGCAGTCAAATCAGAAGGTCTCAGTTTAATCAGTTCAGACAGTCAGGGATCACTGCAGATATCTACTCAGTAATCTGTTTTAATAAGTAAGGTTATTGATTGAAAATCACCTTGATTTAAATTGTACCATCTCACACGAACACTCAGACTGCCTCCTTACTGTCACTTTGTTAAGAATAAAAAAGGGAAAAGAGATAGAAGAGGAAACTACTCGTCTCCTGCTAGGATTTAAAGGAAGTTGGCAACAGAAAAGGGCTCTTTGAAGGAGTCTGGAATGAAGAAATCCAGGTTTTACTTCCATCGTCGCTAACGCTAACTTATTCAGTTCACAGGAGCAATTCTCTTGGAGCCTCATGACTCTAAGTGTCAAGCACTTACAACTTCTAAGGAATTCTATGACAAGTGCCTGGAGCTGAAGAGCTCCTGTCTGACACACCACCCCTTTTTTCAGACTGAGAAACAGAAAAATTAGTCAACTATACAGGCCTGGCATAAAGCTCAATTAGCATTTACACAATACTCCAAGATTACAGGACAGCATGTTTTACACAAGTATTACTGGAGTCCAGTCTTTAGCACTTTGTTTTCCATAGTTCTGTGCAGGTTAAAACATCACACTGTTATGAAATTAAAACAAAAGAGAGAAATCAAAAGAAGTGACCACTATCATTGAAGTAATAGTGTACAGCTAATGTGGATAGACCAAAGTTGATAAGAATTAACTTCAGCAGCAAGCAACACTATTTTCACACCAAGTAGATACATTCCAGTAGCAAGATGAATATTACAGAGAGCTGGAAGAACTCTTATGAAGCCATGATCTCATGAAATTAGAGTCATCCACAGAATTATTTCCACAGCTTCACAGATTTCAGATCAGGTACATTTCTACGGGAGTTATTTTTCCATGGGAAGTTAAGAATCCATCTGGTTTCCTGAATTCTCATCAACATGATAAGCTTTCTGTCCTGGGAAATGAGCTAATTATAGCCTTCTGTGCTTGTAATCAACTAGAGGTATTAACATCCACGGCCAGAGATCCCAACTGCATTTCAATAACATGCAACTCCTTAGCCATCTTTGCATGGCAACAAGTTCATTACTGAATGCAAACAATTTTCCGACCATTAAAGATGACAACTGTATGTGAGAATGGATAGCCTCTCTCTAACATCCACTGAGAGTAGGGTTTAGAGAAAAAGTGGGCATCTTAAAATTGGGCACTATGATTACCTGAACTGCAGTTTATTAGTCTTTCTGAAGAGCTTAAAAATGTTTAGAAGACATCTGAAGGGAGATACTAAGAAGGAACCAAGAACACCTGGAAAAATACGTAGCCTCAGCCAAACATAGACAAAAGTGGCTTTAACAAAGAATCAGAAGTCAATCACATATATTTTTAGTAGGATCTATCCATTAAGCACAAAGAGCTATATATAAAAACAATCTCTTTACCTCAATTACAAGGATTTTCTCCTTTTAAGAAGTCTTGCCCTTAAACACCAAACTGAAAGAAATTTTAGTGTCTGATATTAGACTAGAGCAGTAAGTTTGTGCCATGATCTCACCATACCTCAAAGTAAGCAGGGTCAAGTCAGTTTACTATTTACACAGGAGACATTCTGTGACTGCTAATGTCAGAGGAACAAGTTATCAATTCAGTCCCTGGTGCACTCGTTCCTGAACTGTCACTTCTTCCACGTACTAGCAGGGATACACAAGGCTGCTGGGGCTGGAAACACTTTTTCAGCTAACGAAAACCTAAAATCCTGATTCCTGCTGATCCCTAAAGATGCCATGACAGCCTCTGACTGTAACAGGATGTTTACCTCAGGAGCTGTGGCAATATTCTAGACCAGCCATTTTGGATTACCTACATTTTTGCTCTTCCTAAATTATTGTGAAATTCTGTTGGATGCTATTGAACAGCTGCTATGCCCCAACCCAGATGTGTGGAAGCTTCATTTAAAGTTCATTTTCAACGCACCAGAATAAAGGATCATTAGCAATACAAACACAAGAAATCAAGGGCCAGCAGATATAGATCATGCAAGAAACAGGGTTAAGGCTAAAAACTACCATACTAATTTTTCAGTCTGACTTCTTGCACAACTTATGCCAGAAAAATTCACATAATACTTGCTTCAAGATCCTTTTCGTGGTTTTAGCTCGTAAGGACATCGGCACATGAGCCAGATTCCTCCAGAGACTTTCTTGATGAGGACTCCTGACCATTTTGCTCATCTTTGTAAGGACACCCCCAAAGTCAATCCCATACTCACCCTTTCACACTGCAGAAGAAGTGCAAACAAAAGTAACTGTTCACAAAACACAGGAAGAAAACCAGAGATCCCCTGAAATGCACGGGGGCTAATTATGGAGCCTCAAGAGAAAACCAAGAAACTCTTTCCGTTCTTTCTCTGTTTCCAGCCAGCAGATATACCTTCAATATAGCACACAGAACTTCTCTCCTTCTTCAGGATAAATTCTGACAGCCCAAGAAGTCCAAAGAATAATACAGCCATAATGACCAATAGACTGTCTTTGTTCTCCTGCTTGGACATTTCTGATTCTTGAAATACTAGACCCTTCAGGCACATTTGGTTGGGCTGACTTCCCTATGTTTCAGCCACCCCATTGTCTCCACATGCTTCCTATTGAATAGCAGCCATCAAAATTTGACTGGCTCCCATTGTTCAGTCTGGGAAATACATCATGAGGACCTGACAAACTGCTCTAACAGCAAATTTCTCCACAATTTCATAGTTGTATATAGGTTCTCAAAGCATGACAGACAGCAACCTTTAATGTTAACCAGATTTTAAAATGAACTCAGCACAATGGGTATCACAATAGAAACTGCTGGATACTTCTGGGAATCCAAGAAATTAGGAGGGTTGCTCTTTGGTATAATTAAATTTGCTATTGTGAACACAACTGGAAGCTATATGGGAAGTGTCTGAATAGCTCCAGTAGTGTTCAGCGTTGCCTTACAGATGACACACTCAATTTAATTTGAACAAAAGGAGTGGATACATCCTAGAGCTCAGCAGGATATAACAAGATCATCATCAAACAAGTCCCTTATCATACCAAAGAACAGGAAATCATTTCACCATCATCTGAGGGTCTGGATGATATCTAACAGGTGTGGAGGAAAGATGCAATATTAACCAACTCCAGAACAGCTTCAACCATGTAACTTGACTATAGAGCTGTGCACCTTTAGCTCGATTCCCATTCAGGTAAGCTTTGCATTTTGGATGTATCGATATCATTTAAGCCAAGTTTGGGGAAATAAAAAATTTGGAAAACCTTTTCTGCCTTTCTGACGATAAACACTCCAGTCAGGATAAAATCATTTTTCCTCACTTCAAACTTAATCATTACCATGCTGTTTGTGTTAACTTGGTAGAGATGGATATGGACACTACTTTATTAGAGCCTCTTAAGAGAAAAAAAATGAGCTCGCAGCATGCAAGCAAACAAAAGATTAACTGTTAGAAGTGAAGCTTTAGAGAGCAAAACACTAAATGAGACTGTTGCTCTACACTGAGAAAAGTTTGTTGACAGGAAACACTAACAACTATTTGAATGTACACAACATGAACAAAGAATCTCAAGCCAAGATGACTCCTCCCAACCAAGGTCATTTCTTTTCAAGTAGAATGAGCCTTGGCAGAAGGTGGAAAAGTCACAGAGAGGTAAATTTAGAACAGAGATTCCTCCTCTGCTATTTTTCACTATCAGGCACTAGGTAATGTATTCTGAATAATTCAGGAGAGGGGGGTGAAGGGAGGAATAAATGAAGATGCACACGTAGCTCTGGCCACACTGTTCTACTGTTGTACACACAGTCAAGACTTATGCATTACAATAATATTTAAAAGTACCTTGTTTATCTTGTGGCAATAGCTGCGAGCTGTTCTCTTGAACTTTACTCTTGGCACTGGCTTCTTGTTCTTCTGACCATTCCACATTATCCCTGTAGCAAAAATTAAGGTGAACTACTCAGCTCAGAATTGTAAGGCAAAGATAAAGAAAAAAAGAGAAAGGTCTAAATAGCTCTCCAACCTGACAGTTGTGGAGCTTTTCCACAATCTCCAATTCAAGCTCAGCAGCAATGTAACAGCTATCAGCATTGTAAGGACGGCTGCCAGTTCTGAATGAACTGTACTCATAGCATTACAAAAGGCGTAACTGGAAGGGATCCCAAGAGACAACAAATCTGTCCCCTAATCCTTTTCCACATTTGATGGTCAGCCAAGTTTAGAGGAATTAAACCCTCACTATAAAACCACTAGGGCACTCAGCATGAATAGGCCTCCTTGGAGAGGAACTGCCATTCCCACATGGTGAAAAAAAGCACTTGTTCCTATGCAGGTGACTGCCAGATTGGCACTCGCATACTTTCACTCGAGCAGGTCATCAACATGGTCCGTTTGATTTAGCTGTCTTAGAAAATTACATTTTATTTCTCAAGTTAAAAGAATAAAGGCAGCTAGGGCTATTTGGAAGGTAAGGTGTTATATTAATATTAAATCCAATTATGAAGAAAATATGTAGGAAGCTTAAAAGCATTAACAACCTATTAATAACTTAAATGTGCATACAAAGTTGTGTAGTCATTAAAGTGATTCACTTGACCTTTTTTCATTAAAACGAATGAAAAGCAGAATACAAGGATCAAGAGGAACAAATCTGGCCTCAGGAAGAATTAGTCTTTTGATATTAAGTAACAAAACAAAGCCTTAAATATTGTCTCCGAAAAACAACATTAGCAGGAGTTTCTGCAGGGAAATACTATTGAGCATACGCTTTTGTAACACACCTTTGATATAGTATAGTCCCAAAATGAATGACAAGCTGATACATGCACACATTACTTTATTACAAATTAAACATAGCCAACTTTCAACAGGGTATGGCAGCCAGAGCCCTGATGTGGATATATTTACTTCAAAAATGCAAAATACCTTCAGTTCCCATCAAATTCAAGCATTTGGGCACTTAACATCTCTGAAAACAACAGCTTTCTCCAACCGAAGACCTCCTGCTCCAAGCTAACACCTTGCATGATCTCACACTGTTACAGCATCACATGGCACATGCAGGTGAAGTTATTTTCATTCAATTTATGCATTAGCTGCCCGTGCGTACAGATGGGAGAGAGGTGTAAACTTCTGAGGGTGGATAATTTATTAGCTATACCAACGAAACAATTGCCACGAAGCAAAGCAGCACACCCTCGCGAAACACCGAGGGGAGGGGGCCGAGGAATCCTGACTGCTTCCGAGCCGAGGAGGGCTCAGGACTGCAGGGGATGAGCGCTCCCGAGCACGGGCCGAGCCTTCTGCATCTCCAAGCCCTCACGGCAGCGCCCCAGCCCGGGGGTGCGGGCCCGACCCCCTCCCAGCCCCACACCCACAGCTGCCCCCGGCCTGCTCAGCGCCCCGCCGGGCGCTTCAGAGGCGAGCCCGGGCGCGGGGCCAGCGCGCTGGGAGAGGAGCGCGAACAGTATCTGCGGCCGGGCTCCCGCGAAGCGGAGCTGGCTAGGGACGGTGCTCGGGGCTGAGCCGAGCCCCGAGAGCTCCGTTACACGGCGCCTCGCCCCACAACGCCGGCAGGCCGGGGACGAACCCCTCCGGCCACCGCCAGCGGCGCGACGGGCGCGGAGAGGCGCCACAGGGCGGCACCGCCCGGGCCAGCTCCGTGGGCCTCGGCACGGCGGGGCAAGGAAGCACCGAGGAGCGGAGTCAGCGGGCACCGAAGGGGCAGGGAGGCGGTGGCCGCCCTCACCAGGCGTTGTGCTGGAAGAGGCGGGCGGGGTCGGTGAGGAAGCGCCTCCCGAAAGGCCGCCGCTGCGGCGCCTCCCTGGGCGCCGCCATGACGGGGCCTCGCACCGCCGGAACCGGAAAGCACCGCGCCGCAGAGCCCGACCCGAGAGAGGACTAGGCGGGCGGAGGCGGTCACGTGGGGCGGCAGCGGCGGGAAGCGCGCGCGCGCGCGCAGGAGGAGGGAGCGCGGGG
>VXAA01000761.1:24169-39234 GCA_013399115.1 Anseranas semipalmata
GGGCGGCTTTTACCTCAGCGCCGCCTCAGGGGAGCGGCGACGACGGCAGCGCCCGTGCTGGGCGGGATAAAAACGATCCAAACGCCTTTCCCGGCTTTTATTTCACGTTGTGTACACAAGCACCTAGGGTGGGAGTAGGGCCTGGCCCAAACCTGCACCATCCCACGTTCACCGGCCCCTGGTGGTGTCCAGGAACGTCCATTTCTTCCTCGTTGCCTGCCTGGTGGCTCGCTGCTGGCGGCTGCGCTGGCGGTCCAGTGCCTGCAGTTCGTCGGCCGTCACCAGCTCCTGGCACGCGTTCCACGACCAGGAGTAGGTGGAGAAGGTGTGGTGGAAGCGCTTGCTGCCCGTCTGCTGGCCGATCTGGGCCCCTCTGATCTTCTGCCACAGCTTGAGCAGGCTCTGGCGCTGGCGGAGGGCCAGGCTGTCCCTGAACCGTTGGGCTACCCGCGCCTCCTGGGAGAGGAGAGGGGAGCTGAGCTGAGAGGAGGCAGAGCCCCACGGGGGGAAGCCACGCAGCTCAGCCCCGGTGGGGCTGTGTGCCACGGACATACATACAAGACTAAAAAAGTACCTCAGTGGCACGCTAGGATGTGGTGATGGCAGGTTATAACCAATTCAAGCTGACGATTAACAGTAATAAACAACTAAGCTATTATAATAGCTCTGGTTTCATTTTTCCTTGCACTTATGAGAAAATTGCTATTTAATACCTGTGTCTAGTTGAAGCATTCACCAGACAGTTAATTTATAGGTTGCATGAGTGACCAGTCACCCTTCAGTTCAGGTTAAATTGCAGTCCCCACACCACAACGGGCAATGTAGATGCTCTGTGTTATGTAGTATCTGCAGTCTGTGTCTCCTTGCTACTGTATGTAAGTGGTATTACCAAGTATCATCATAGATTTTTGTGTCTTCTCGTGAGAATAATGGCTACCATGGAAAAAAAAGAATGTGTAACTGAACCCGTGACTATGTGAGTGAGTGCCGCAGCAGAGAAGGGCGAGAACCCGCGAAGTGTGTGCCTGACTGAGCACCGAGCGGGGTGCGGGCGGCTCCAGGAGAGCAGCTGGGGCGTGGGGCTGGATCTCACACTCACGTGCGCTTGTGCCTTGTCCTGGCTGTCCGTTGTCGGGTGACGCTGTTTGTTCGGGCGCTCTGAGCTGACGGCTGGGGAGCGTTTCTGCTTTCTGCTGTGAGCAGGAGGCTTGATTGCAGCGGCCTAATTAAACAAAACACAGCTTTTCAGGCTTGTCCCCAGGCCTCCTTTGGTACTGTTCCATGTAGCTGAAGCATCACACTTGTCTCTCACCTCTTGCACCTGGTTTCTCTTACGGATGACACGGGTTTCCATTGAAGCTACTGGCTCTTTCTTTCTCTGCCTCACCAGCTTCTGCATGTCTTTTTTTGGCTTCACCAGTGTCTTTGCGTCTTGCTTATTAATCAGTGGGAAGATGGGTACCTGAGCGTAGGGGCTGCTTGAACAGGGCACACGTGCTGGCAAGGGGAAGTAAGAACAAGAATCACTGTACAGCCACAGCCAGCCGACTCTTGTTTTTTTTCTCCTCTGAGCAGGGAAGGGCTTGTAGGTCCCAAATTTCTCACTCTTCTGAAACACAGAGCTAGTCAACCACCAGAGACACCTCTGGAAGGCAATTCCTTTGTCGCTAGGAGCCTCTGGAGCAGAACCCACTCCAACTGTTTGATTTTGCATCTTGCCCTGGGAGGGTTACGGGCTGGATGGACTCCCAAGGCCTGCTCCAGCTCTGTTTTCTGCGCTTCTCTTAGGAATTACTGCCTGGGGAAGTGTTTGCTAATGCAGGGCTGATGCTGGGACTTGCTGAATGGAGTGCCAGAAGCACTGATTCTCCACCTTTGGAGAAGACCATGTGCCATGAAGGAATGGAAGAAGTGGCAAAAGCCCCAGTCAGGTTTTCACCCTTGTAGCTCTGGTGAATTCCCTTTTGGACAGAGTAGGAGTGACAGTGTGCAAGCCTTACCTTTGAGTTTTTCCATATAAGCTGCTGCCTCTCTTTCCTTCATCACTGAGATGCGGGCAGCGCTTACAAAGGAAGTCAGAGGATAAACCAGAACTTTCCTAGTTTTGTTCTTTCTGTAGTTCATGAGGAAATCAAGATCCATCCAGTCTTTGTGGCCAGTGCAGTCCCTAAGCTTCTGCTGGTAGTAACTAGAAGACAAAAGAGGGCGTCATTGTCCAGCGAAACACAGCCCAAGGCCTGCTCAGCACTGGTTGCTGTACACTGGTATATCTGGAAAGACCATATTTAAATGGGAAAGGTGCGAGATAGACACATGGTGGCATTTACAATAACACCTTTGTAAAGTAGGTACCGAAGCTATGCAGGTGGTTTTAGATGTCCAACTAGATATGAAATGTTTCAGGAAATCTTGTCTTGCCCCTCTGATATCTGTATATTGAGTTAGATAATGCACATATGTCCCAATAAAATCGTGAGCTTCCTTCTCTGTCTTGCAGTGCTAAGGCAGCTCACCTGGCAATCTGAAAAAGAGTTCTCCGGGGCAGAGCTGCCAACTCCATCAGCTTCAGCAAGACTTTGAAGAGGAGGATTCCTCTGGCATCGACATAATCGAAGCTGTCTGAGTCACTTTTCTCAGGGCCTGGAGAGGAGGAGAGCAGTCAGAGCCATGCCTGAGCCTTGTCTTACCTTCGCAGAGCTCAGAGGGAGCAGAGACACCAGCAGCCCCCAGAAAGATCTGGACAATGGGGATCTATCCCCATTTTCTGCTGAGTGCTGGTTAGGCATCTAGAAGGCAGGATGAGTCCCTAGTTTTCATTAGCCAAAAGAGGATAATGTCTTCTACTACTTCTGCTTCCCATCTTGTGAGAGGTCAGTTTGGCCTCTGATCTGGTAGCCAGGAACACCTGGACTGGATGCTGGATTCATGCCCCTGTCCTTGTGTTCCCCTTGCTGAGACTGGCCAGCACTACGATGGTCCTTCCCCACGGCTTTTCTCTGCTGCTTGGCCTGGGGGCAGAGCTAACCCTCAGCTGGACTGTCACAACCCATTGAGCTATTGCTATCTTGTCTGAGTGAAGCAGCATTTGTTTCTTTGGGTCCCAATGCTGACTTCTTGCTCAGTACCAATTAGACTGAGAATCAGATAATTCAGATATCTTTGGATAATTGAGAGTTTTGCTGGAGGGAAGCACAACATTTGCCTGGGTAGGGTGTCTTTTACTTACATATTGTCTGCATAAAACAGTTCTGGTCAGTAATGATGGTCAGAAAGTCAGAGAAATTCATCGCCCTGTCTCCTGCAAGCAAGTGGCATCTCTATTAGCAAGGCAGATTTTTGCTGTAATGCAATGTTGGGGTGAGCAGCTCAGAGCTGGCACTGCAGAAAGATTTGGTTACTAAAACCTAAGAGCATGAGAAAAAGCTGTTAAAGCTTTCACTTGTAACTGGGCTGCAGAACTTAGTGCTTCAGCACGTATAAAGCGGTCCAAAAAGTGTGACATACATTTGTGAAGGTTAGAGTCACCGGTGAGTGCTAAAACACAGCAGCTCAAGCACAGCCTCTGGCTCAGAAAACATTTCAGTATGGTATTGCCCAAGGCTGGGAAGGCACACAGAGAAGGATCACTTTACACACCCAGAACAATCCATGCATTGAGCCCCATCCCTGGAAGTGTTCAAGGCCAGGTTGGATGAGTCTTTGAGCAACCTGGTCTAGTGGGAGGTGTCCCTGCCCATGGCAGGGGGTTGGAATGAGATGAGCTTCCAGGTCCACTCCAGCCCAAACCATGCTATGATTCTATGATAAACTCACCATCGGCTTCTGCACGCACCAGCTTCTCGTACGCCTCTTGACCGGCTAAGCTAATCCCCAGCTGCTTAGCAGTCACCTCCAGGCTGTAAAGATTAATATTGCCCTCCATGTCTTTGGGGAAGTAGTCGAAAGCATCGGAGAATGCTGCAGGCAGGCAGGGAGAGGACAGTGGGTTAAATGGGGTGTGGGGGAAAGGAACTACCTGTTTTATATACTTTTGGAGGCAGTGAATGATAACCAGCAGGGATTTAGGACGGGGTTGGGTTGTTCCTTCCTGCCGGTGGCAAAACATCTACCTTTAAATAGCTACTGACAGGGCAGGATAGTTAAGGAATCTGGGGAGAAGAAAGATAAGCAGGTATTTAATGTGAGGTGCTGGGCAAGGTGGTTGGTTTAGTTCTAGCTCCATTCTCCTGAGATTCAGCTGCCTCTCTGTCAAAAAGGGTACTGATGCTTCCTTCGGTGTCTGGGTCCCCACACCCCTGGGACACAGGATTGTCCCTTCCTTTATGTACCCCACGGTGAGGTTATTGTCTCAGGAGGATCATGCAATGCTGCAGGACCAAGGTAAAGATCAAAACACTCCTGTCCATGCTGGTAACATGTCTTCCAGGGAGGAGCACGTAACAAACTACCATTACCTTTCCATTGTTTCTCTGTCATGTTCTTCACTGCTTCACACTCATTTCTCATCTGAGGGATTTGTGGGAGTTCACTGCCACACACACAATGATAAAGAGAGATGGACAGACTGACAGCTGAGGCATCATCACATAAAAGGCCAGGGGCAACAGTGTTTCTACGTGCCCTGTTTCCACCTTTATGCTCACCTGGTTTTCTCCCTTGTGAGGGGTTTTACAACCCCTTTCTTTGGCAGAAGCTTCAGTGTCACCCTGGTTTTGGGAGCATGGCCAAGGGCAGGAGCACCTTCTTCTGGACATGGAAAGACAGAGCTTCATGGGCTTCCCTCTAGTCAGCACTTACAACCTCAGACATCCCAAGGAGGAGAGCTGGGAGGACCCTATGATGGCACCTTTCCCTGTTTTGTGCTACAGCAGCATTAACTCACTGTGCCCTTCTGTCCACGGGCAGCAGGATACCCAGCAAGAGAAATCTTGTGCCTCCCAGCATCCCCTGTCCTCTGCTACAGCATCTTGCTTCTGATTTCCCATCCCACCTGCAGTGGATATGGAGGGCAGCTTAAGCCCCTTCCTCCTCGCCCATCCCTTCAAAGCAGCCAGTACCTGGAACAACCTGATGCCCACAGAGGCAGCACTTCGTGGACAAGCTGTTTTTCCTTTCTCTTCCCCTTGATCACAGTGGCTCATGGCAGCCAAAGGCTGACTAGTCACAGAGGGGAATTAACAGCATGCCAAGCTTTTTCTTGCAGATGTTTCCCTCCATCTGCTCATCCAGAACCCAGCTCAGCTAATGGACGAGAGGCCACACAATTGCCATTGCAGCACAGCCAGCCTGTCACCCCTGCAGCACTGTGACCCAGAATGAAGGTGCTGCAGTGCAGGTAGCTAAAGACCCAGGCTCAGTTCCTGCTTGTCACCCCAGGAGATCCAGGAGACACTGGGCAAGGCATTCTGGGCCATGTCCAGACATTCAAGTCCCAAAGGAGACGCCCAGAGCTTGGCTGGCTAAAACCTCAACTAACCCGATCAAGTGCTGACAGTAACTTGGCTCCAAGTGGAAGGCTGGTTTGGAGGCTGCTTCCCACCAATATTCCTATGATTCACTCACCATCCGCTTGTGCCTCTTTCAGCTCCTCCAGGGCTGAGTGGGTGCTCGGGGTGGCCAGGAAGGAGCCCTCACTGCTTACATCAACGTTGTCCTCTATGAAAACAACAAAATAAATCCTTTGAGCAGTTTTCCTTATAAGCATGGTTCTCTTAAGTACCATCCTGAACACGTTAGCAAGGTGCTACTGCCTTCTACACACAGCCAGGACATGGTGGGAGATTGGTTAAATAAAAGTAAGAGGCGTGTTATTAACATCTTTTGCCTTTCTCCAGCTCTGTCCTCCAGAGGATTTAAAGTCTTTTCAACACATTAGTGAAATTAATCTCGCCTGCACACAGGGAGGAGAAAAGCCCTGCCATCACTGCTATGAGGGGGAAGCCGAGCGAGACGAGGCTGCTTGCAGACAAATCGGGTCTGTGCTGTGCAGGAGAGTTGCAGCAAGAAGGGGACCAGAAACCAGAGGGTGTCAAGCAAATCTTTGCAGCCCATCCTACGTCTGTGCTTTCCTACCCTCGCGGCTCAGGAGTTACAACACAGAGCACGGAGTGTGCTGAGAGCAGCATCGTGCCTTGATTTCTCCAGCAGCTTCCATTGTAAATGAACTGCAGCTGCTGGTGTGTCTCTGCCTCTCCCTGCACAGCTTCATTACCAGCAGATTTGCAATTCATTAAAATACGGGTCCACAGAATTTTGTTCTGAAGGACTCTTGTCTAATCCTGTTTGCTGTTATCTGGCAGCAGCTTGCATTACAGAGATCTCGCTCACCTTCCCCCAGGGGTGGTTGCTGGACCATCCTCACTGCCTTCATGGCTTCACTTGCATTTGCCTTCCCATCAGCTGTGGGGGGAGAACAGAGCTTTCAGTGGAAATAACAGACAGTTATAACAATAATAAATCAGTGGAAATGACAGACAGCAGAGCACAGAGAGGACTAGGTGCTGGTGCTAGACCCAGTGGCAGCTGCTGCACAAGCCAGGGGCTTTCCCCAGATGTTGGTTAGAGCTTTGTTGCTTCCAAATGAAGGCAGGACGGAGTCCTCGGGTAGGGTCAGGTGTTAGACAAGGGGAAAATTGACAAGTGCCAGTACAGGCATGCAGGAGGCTTTTAACTCAGCTGTTGGTTTCCAGAGATTTTTAGGTTTCCTCCAAGGGGAAAGATCTCAAAAGCCTACCCCTACCTTCCATGTGTCCTAAGGCTTCCTGCATCTCCTGGCTGCTCAGGTAGACCTCGCTGGCTGCAGTGTCCAGGGTGAAGTCAGTGTCCTCGATGTCAGCCTCATCCCCTGTGGTAGAGCCCAGGCAGTGTCTGAATGGAGCAGGGACTGGCTTACTGGGGACATTTCAGGCCCTGGCGATGACAGGGCAGGCAGAGACCCTCACCATCTGCAGCAGCAGGACCCAGCACCTCCTGCAGTTCCTCTGGGTTTGGGGGGGTCTCCACCATGGCCAGGTCAGAGTCACAACTATCAATAGAGTCTGTGTCCTCTGTAACAGGAAAGTATTGGAAACCTCCTCTCCATGCTGGCAGCCAGCGCAGAGAGACTTGGCAAAAAAAAAAAAAAAGGTNTTATTAATAATAACAGTAGAGACTCCTTTGCCTTTCACCTACCCTTTCCATCTCAGGATCTAAAGGACTGTAGCCACAATAATGCAATGAAACTCCCTCCCCCCCAGGCAGGGTGGGATGCTGAGGCCAAGAAAGATTAAATTCCCTTTCCACGGCCATTCATCAACCATTGCTTCCCTCCATACACTACACCATGTATAAC
This sequence comes from Anseranas semipalmata, assembly GCA_013399115.1. Classification (NCBI taxonomy): domain Eukaryota; kingdom Metazoa; phylum Chordata; class Aves; order Anseriformes; family Anseranatidae; genus Anseranas; species Anseranas semipalmata. The sequence continues at coordinate 31,500 of VXAA01000761.1, forward strand.
ACGCTCTAGACACAACCCCCTTTTCCTTTTATATGCTGAGGGATGGCATTTAGTTCTTGCCAGGACACACAAAGCTACTTGTGCCAAATAATGCAAAGCAAAAATTTAACACAAGATTAAAGGTAAGGGAGAAGTGGAGAGGATTTAAGCTCTGCTGAGTGCAAGGCGTATCCCATGCCATGGCCAAGCTCCAGAGACCTAGCAGCCTCTCCGAGCTCCTTACTCTGGGTTTCTGGCTGCAGTGGCTGTGCAGGAGCAGAAACCAAGGAGAGAAATGCCATTCCCCACCTGTGGTGTGTCCTAGGACCTCCTGCAGCTGCTTGCTGGCTAAGGACACCTCCATGGTGCCCATGTTGGAGTCTGGGTCCTGGCTGTCGGCCGTATCCCCTGGGGTATGGGGAAGATGAAGTGTGGTCAGTGGGGAAATATGTTTGAGGAAGGAGAACCCAACAGACAAACAAGAGCTTGCAGGGAGGCTCTTGGCTGCAGCTTTAAATGTCTCACCAAAAAGGGAGTTTACAACACTGAGAACTCTCATATCCACAAAGGATTTGGTGATTTTTAGAGAATTTTACCACAAAACTGCTTCACAAACCAGGGCGTTTTTGGCCAAGCTAGCCATCTAGGCTGGAGGTCCAGGCTTTTCTAGAGCACAGCATTCTCAGCCCAAGTTATCCCTGACTCCTTTACAGCCCTGGAGATCCTATCATAGATAAATCCCAGAGCAACCCAGTCTGATCTCACAGCTGACCCAGCTTTGAGCAGGAGGTGGGACAAGAGACCTCCTGAGGTCCCTTCCAACCTGAATTATTCTATGATTTTGTGCCCTGGGAAATGTCAGCACTTTGGCTTTTTTTTTTTTTTAATTATTATTATTATTATTATTTATTTTTTTAATTTTTTTTATCCCAGCTCTTTCTCCTCTTCATCCCTAGTTCTTAAGCTTTCTGCCTGGCAGATCCTGAACAACCCCGACGTACCAACACTCTCACCATCCGCAGCCACAGCCTCCAGTGCCTCCTGGTGATTCTGGTCCGTTAAGTGGGTTTCTGCTGGGGCTAGGCGAGACTTCAGCTCTCCAACATTGACCTGCTTCCCTAGAATCAATGGGGCAATGTGTTTCATTTCAGAAAGTTTCCTGGAGACATGGAAAACACAATTCTGGGTTGTGAATGGGACAGAATGCACCTTAAACTAGCTGCATCAGGAAGAGCTTTGCTCATTTTTAGATTTATTAAAAGACATCAGGCTTTTTATCACTAATCATTGCAGCAAGCACCTGAAATCCGAACGCAGCTTTAGCAAGAGGGCCGGTGCCCTCTGTGGATTTCATCCTCTGAGGCTCAGGGCAAGGAAGGAAACTGGAAAGGAGCCAGTGGCTCTTTCAGGAATAAAAGCAGCATCAAAAAGAGCCCCAGCCCGCAGTGTTGCTGCAAGAGCTGTGTCTGTGGGATGGGTTGTGGCGGCTCCACTCTCTGGAAACCTCTGTGAGGGAAATTTCTTCAGGAATCCCTGTCTGCGCTGGGAGATGATCAGAAAGCAGCACAGAAAGGTGGAAAGTGTCTGGCCGAGAGCGTACAGACATCACCATCTAGCGGTCCCTAACACCAACAGCCTCAACACAGCCCTACACCTGCAGGTTCAGCAGGGCTGGAGTTATCACTTGCAAATGGCTTCTCGTGGGGAGCTGTGAGCAACCTCCACCTCCTGCTCCTGCTCCAGAAGATGCCTCTGGCTGCTCATGCTCATTTACACCAGCCAGAGCAGCCACACGGCCCTGATTTTTTGGGGAAAAGCCACTCCAGGGTCCCAGCAGTTGGTTCTCATGGTCCTGGGCCCGATCCTTCAAGCAGCCATACTCACTGGCATTAAGGGCTAAGCAGGGGTCTTGTCTCACCCACAACTCAATGGGAAATAGAGATGTTCTGTGTCACAGGGGCTTTGTCCAGAGTACCCATGCGTGGGATCCTGGCTGTGGCACATGGGGTCATGGCTGGTCTGTGCTGCTCACCTTCCTCGTGAAAGGCTCCATCAGCCTCCAGAAACTGGCTCAGATTTGCCTCCCCGCTTTCTGGAAAGGAAAAGGGAATTTGGGACTGGAGGATGCATCGAGGCGTTTTCCTGCAGGTGACCCAACTGAGCCACCCATGCGGAGGGACGCAGCTGGGACTGGCAGCTGAGGGGATCGTCCCACACCTGCCTGAACCGGGGACTGAAGGAGAAAAGGGTGGAGGTGGCTGTGGCCACTGGGATAATGTGTTCACCTTTACATCATGGCTGTAGGACAGCAGCCAGACCCTGTGCTACGTGCCACCAGGGTCACCTGGAGTTACGGATGCTACTCACCTCCTGCTCCGGTTCCTGGAGGCTGGTGATAAACATCAGCATCTCCAATTTCATTAAAAATATATACCTAATTTTTATTCTGCTGGAAAAGTAAAGCTGAAGATCTTGAAAACGCAATCAGAATGGAAATAACACAGGACAGTCTGCCTGAGCCTGCAGATGGCCTGGAAGTTGAGAAACTCAGAATTTCACCTCTGGGAGATGCCACAGGCTGATTGCCACCAGCTCTGAGGCTTTGCCCTTGGCTTTGTGCATGGGATTAATTAGGTTTCACCCAGGCTTGGCATGGCCGGTGTGCTCATTTCTGTGCGCTCAGTGGCACCTCTGCTTCTGACAGCTGCATCTGCAGCCAGTGGCTGTGTGATCCAGCTCTGTCCCAGGTTTTCTATCAGGGGACACGTGTCCTAAAACACGCGTGAGAAGGAAGACACGGCTGATGCATGTGTGCCTCCAGGGTAGGGCAGTGCCTCCAGTGCTTACCGTGAGCCTGAGCTTGTTTCAGCCCCTCCTGTTTCTCCTCCCCTGCTGGGCAAATCCCCAGGCCGTCCACCCCGATGGTGTCCAGGACATCAGCTTCGTCCCCTGCAGTGGGTGAAGGAGAGAATAAGGGGGGATGTCTTTGGACACCAGCACAAAGTTCTTCCGTCTGAAATGGTCCCTGAATCTGGTTTATCCAGAATGCTGGATTCACCGAGGTGGGACAGAGGATTTCAGAGGAGCACGCTGGAGCAGCCACCATTGACCTGGGTGGGGAGGACTAGGGGTTACCTTCCATCTCCAGCACAACCTGATCCTGGTCTTCCCACTCATCATCACGGGGATTTGCGCACAGGTTGGGCGAGCCGCTGCTCCTCCTACCAAGGGAGATGCTTGTGTTGAGCACCCATCCCCCTGCCCTGGGGGCCTGGACTACCGCAGGGGCAGACCCAGGCTGGGACTGGCACGGCCCCAGAGTCTCCCTGTTACCTGCTCTGGGCTGCAACAGCACCCTCTGGGGCGCTGGGGGCTCTGTGCCCCAATGCCTGGGGGAAGCTCCTGGTGGCACTGTTGGTCTTTGAGGCTCGCTGCTGTGGCTGATCCTGGCCGTTGCTCATGTCCTTGCTTTTTCTCTTCTTCTTGTGCCATGGGTGCCGTTGGTGCAGTAATGCATTGAAGGATGGGGATGTCTGGGGCAGGGAGCACCCACATCGTCAAACACTGTACGAGCATGGGCTGAGCCCAGAGGTGGCAACAGAAGGGACCTGGTGGCCACCATCCCTGGGATGCTCCCCAGCTACTGCACAGGGGTTGACCCCATGCTGGGCCACACCAGGGTGCTCAGCAGTGGCCAAAGCCATCTCCAGGCCAACTCCTTGACCCCTGGGGCTGTGGGTCACGTGTATGGGTGATGGGCACGTGGCTTTGGGGGGCTGGATGTGCTCCCAGCAGGACCTGTGTGAACGCGTGCAGGGCCACGATGCCCGCCCTCACCTGTGTTGCTTTATCCGCCTTCGGCATGTCCGTCCTGCACTTTGACTGCCTGGGTGGATACGTCTCAGCTGTCAGGATCATGCACCATGGGGCAGACCCCCTGCAAGGTGGGCACCATCCTGTCACCCTCTCCACCCCATCCTGCAGTATTTCTGCCTTGAGGGTGAGCAGGGATCATGAAGGAGCCCTAAGACATGGACAGACACAGGCTCCATCCATCCAAAGAGGAGGCATCCCCTCACTTACCTGGAGGTCCTGCTGGATATAGATGTCCTGCTGGACCTGGAGGCGTTGCTGGATGTGAAGGGCATCCTGGGGGCCATCGCAGCTCCAGAGCAGGCAGACGCTTCCCTGCTCTCTGCCAAGCCGTGTTGTGGTGGCTGCTGCTGCTCGGCGGCCATGGGGCTGCGGGACTTTGGTGGCTCACGGGGCTTCATCCCCTCCTTGGCCAGCCCTGGTGTGAACAAGGGCACCACGGGGCTGTGCAGACACCCAGGTCCTCGCACCCAGCGGGGCCACAGCCAGGGCTGGGAAGAGTGTGACCCAGGGCTCTGTGTCTGCAGGGACAGGATGCGACTTCGGAGCAATGGCTATTAAGGGTCTGCAGTGTGGACCCCCTGTCCCGTCCCCCCTCTCCGGGCACCCCGCAGCTGACTCACCCGCTGGACGATTGCCCTGGTGGCCTCGGGTGCGCCCAGGCAGCGTGCGGCAGTCCCCAAGCTCGCTGCCTGTTGTCACCACTCTGCCCGACGTTGCCTGGTGCCACCATTCTGCCTGATGTCACAGAGTGCCTGGGGCATTCCCCGGCTCATCTCCACCAGCAAGCGCTGTGTTACGATGGGGACCGTTGGGGTCCCTAAGGCACAGGGTGGCATGAGGATGGGGACAACACCCAGGGTCTGAATACGGCCACGACTCCATCCCTCCAGCTGCTGCATCCTGGGCCCTGCGCCATGCCCATAGCCCCCAGCAGGATCAGGATCCCCCCCCATGCACCCCGCTGGGGTGACCCTACAGTGCTCAGCCCCAGCATCCTCACTCCAAGGCCAGGCTTGCACCCATCGAAACAGTTTTCCCGGCACCTTGTGGTCCCAAAATGCTGCTTTGGAAGGTGCCCGCCAGGTGTCCCTGCAGCCCTGCGTGATGCAGCGTCGAGCGGGTGCCCAGGCTGGGTGCTCAGGCAGCGCCCAGCTCCCAGGTTTAGCGCCTTCACCCCCAGCCCACACCCCAGTTGCCCCCAGGATGGTCCTGCAGTGGTCTCAGCCCAACTTCCCTCCTCCAGGGGCTTTTCCAGCACAATAAAGGACTTTTGGAGGCCTGCAGAAATGGGGAGGGGGGGGGCAAAATGTGCTTTGCCAAATGTGTAACGTACTCCAGGGGTAACAGAGCAGAGAAATGCCCATGGAAAGCCCCCAGAGCCCTGCCCAGGCTGGGTCCCCCATCCCTCCACCCATCCCGGCTCAGACAAGATCCCCTGAGGCTGGGTCTTGCTGGGGTGCCAAGCACTGGATGCCAACACCGTTCATGGTTTGAGGTTTTTTATTTGGTGCCCCGGGAAACACAGCTCTGCCCACCCACCGCCCGCTCTGGGGCTCAGCCCCAGCTGCCCCCCAGCACCATCCATGATGCTGCCCCTGGTCCCTGCTGCTGGGGACAGGCCAGGCAGGGAGCAGGGGACACAACCACTACCACCTCAGCCAAGATGCAGGGAGGCCAGCCCTGGGCACTTGGTGTGGGCACAGGGCACAAGATCTACATTGCTTTTTGGTGGAACCGAGGGGAATGGAGCCACCAGGAGCTGGATGGGGCAGGAACCAGAGCACCTGGCCCAGCAATGCCACCAGGATATTTTTTCCACAGGGGACCAAACCACGGGTGATGCACAACCGCAGGCAGCAGGATATGGCCTGAACCCTGCCTGCTTTTCTGGACCCTGAGCCACACAGAAAACCAAGCACGGTGCCATTGCGCAGCCCAAAAAGCACAGGGAAGGGAGTGAGTTTGTTCCCCAGAGAGCCTTGGCCAGGCTCAAGGCATAACAGGCATTGCAGCCCTGCCAGGGGAACTGCCTGCACATCCACATGCTTTGTGACATGGGGACAGTGGTGGGGGACATGGGGAGCTCAGCTCCATCCCAGGGGATGGGCCAGGCTGCAGCTGGGACCAGCACAGCTGATGCTACACGGAGCTGGCTGGTGGTGCAGAATGAGTGCACGTGGAGGGCAGGAGGAAGGTCACAGCAGCCCGGGCACTGCTTTTCAGTGTCCTGGACCACAGCAGCACCAGAAATGCGTGGGCTGCCAGGTTGCTCGAGCAGTGTCCTCAAGCCACAAAGCAACACGATGGCTTCTGCACTCTGGCAGCAAGAGTGGCTGCCCTGTCCCCCGAGGAGGTGGCTCCTGCACCCAGGGGGACTGCAACCGTCCAGTGCACGAGGGGACTCTTTGAGCAGGCAGAGCTTCTCCAGCACGGGCCATGCAGAACACAGCTTGGCAGTGGGTTCTAGCCAAAATCTGCTTGGCCCAATGAGCACCTAACAGTTCACAGGCTCACCAGGCAGAGAAAGTCCCATTTCTCTGTCTTCAGTGTATGGAGGGGCCACCGGCTCCTTCGAGGCAGCCCACCGAGGTAAGGACAAGAGGTTTGCCGTGGAAGCACATCCCTGCAGTACAGTGGGGTGACGGACAACAGGGCTGGAGACAGCCGAGGGGTTGTTAAATTACACGCAGGCACTCACACACACGCAGACGCACACAAGTTCTTCTGTAAACTGGACTCCAGAAGATCCCACGATCCCTGGCTGAGCCCACGGCCAGCACTAGATGCAGCATCCTCACATGTTCCCGCGGTACGTGATGTTGGTGAAAGTTGACGTAGCCTCTTTGTATAACGGGTTGTTGCCCTGGAAAAAGTAGCAAAAGAGCATCACCGCTTTGTGATTGGCATCAGCATTCACTCCACTTTACAGTTGGGGAAACTGAGGCACCATTGGGTGGTTGATCCATGGCTCTGCTCAGGGGTATGGATCTACAATGTGATGTGCAGTTTAACAGCTCCCCATGAGGTTTTATGGGGGAGAGCGGGGAAAAGTTGTTGTGGAGGACAGCGCAGGAGCAGGGAGTCCTCCAGAAAGAGCCACCCCATCCCACCCATCCCTTCCATCCAGAAAGGAAAGGTGGAGGAGGTGGAGGACAGGCACTGGTGCCATCCTGCCCCCTTCCCTCGTGCTCTGGGTGCCTCAGCCCTTCCAGCATCCCGTGGCTGCAGGGACCTTCCTCCAGCTCACGGGGTGGAAACACTTGTGTGGGCAATGAGTAAGAGGGTCACGCTAGACAGAAGTGCTCAGGATACACTGGAGGTGGGAAAAGCATCTGGGACATCTGCTGTGGCCTGTGCACAGCCCCTGGGACCACAGCAGGCTTGGAGAAGGGGTGTTCAGCTTGGCGGTGACACTCCAAGTCCTGTTGGGACACCATGCCAGGCTTCAGAAGGGATGGGATGAGCTGGTCCATAAGGACCATGCCCTGGGGACCGGGCTCTTGTGCTGGGAGCCCTGGGATCTGGATTCACTCAACCCAGTGGGTGCAGAATTCAGGGTCTCCTGCACATCACACCCAACCCGCTGGCCCTTACCGTGTCCCACTTGGCTCTGGCCTTCTCCTCCTCAAAGCGGGCGAACTCCCGGCGGTCATGGATGGTGATGAGGAGCTTCCAGATGAGCAGGGCGGCGAGGCCGATGAGCAGGATGGCACCTGTCACTGAGAGCAGCACCACCAGGACGTCCGGCCCCTTCGGGCAGTCTGGTGGGATAGGAGAGCATGGTTGGGTGGGCTTGGCACCCTGGGGTGCCTGACCACAGGTATGGGGGCTCCTCTGATCTCCAGAGGGCTTTATCCTCCACCATTTGACAGCCTCCAGC
>VXAA01000761.1:39257-108532 GCA_013399115.1 Anseranas semipalmata
CTCCACCTTTGAGCCCGCCCCCCCCCCCCGTAATTAGAGCTGATGGCTGCTTTCATGACCCTGGTTTTGGAGGATCTGCAGCCACACAGCCCCCTGCTCAGGTTGATAGCTGTCCCCAAGGATGCTGGAGGCCCTGGGCTACTCCGTACAGGGGGGGCCCTATCCCTGACCACAGGTGCGACCACAGCATTGCTCCCGCATGGCCAACAGGAGCTGGCTCTTAATGGCATCTCAAGAAAATGAGACTCCTGGAGTCAGAAATGGGGTGGGAAGACTGAGCTCCTCCTTGGCAGCTCAGTAGGGGGGTGAAACAACCCAGCAGTGTGGGGAAATGTGAGACAGAGGCAGGAAATCACAGCCCGGGTGCACAGAGCAGGGAACAAAGCAGCTTTTTAACCCGTGCCAGCCCCTGGAGCCTGGCCAGGAGGTACAAAGGGGGCTCAAATGCCCTGCTTAGTGCAGACCCCCACAGCGGCACGATTGGCACCCCCAGCTGGGTCCTACCTGGCTCCTCTATAACGTAGAGGATGGACTTGCCGCTGGAGTCCTCGTAGTACTGGAAGCGCACCACGCAGTCGTTCTCATCCTTGTAGGTACAGTTTACGGCATCCTTGCCCCTGTCACCTGCAGGAGCAAGAGGCTGTCAGAGCCCCTGTGCTGGGGACACATGCACAGAGGGTGTACACAGCCCCAGATTTCCATGCTTTAGGGCAGAAATTTGTGCCGTGCACCCCATCTCTGCTCTTACCCAGCTCCTGAACTGTCTCGATCTCATCACGGCACAAACGGCTGCAGGACTGCTGCTCCACCAGCATGCCCCGCTCAAACTTCTTGCACTCCACGCACTCCCTGAGGAAGAGGAGGGAGCTACCGTGAGCTGCTCCGCACCATCCCCGAGGCACCCTCCCATCCTTTGCTCTCCGTGATCCCAACCCAATGGAGTTGGGGATGGTGACCACACCTGCAGGCATGCAGGGGAGCATCCCAGCTCTTCACCCAATCTTACTTTTTGATGGTGCAGGCATCTGGGCACGTGGGACACTTCTCGCAGGTGTCACCGTAGGAGCCGGGCTGGGTGCAATCGCATTTGCCGCAGACACAGGAGCCGTGGCCGCTGCACACCAGCCCGTTGCTGGACATGCATGTGTCGGTGCGCGTGGTGCAGTTGCAGTAGTCGCCGGTCCAGTCCGAGTCACACAAGCAGTCCCCGCAGCTGCACTGCCCGTGGCCTGGGAACAACCAGGAGGGCATCAGGACCCTTGAGTGTCCCCATGGATCCCTATGGATCCCCGCTGGGGATCACCCACATGGGATGCTTGTGCACCCGGAGCTGTGGCTCCATCTCCATGTGGCACAGCAAGGCGGAGCAGCCACCCAGCACATCTTCGTTCCACCAGCCTTGGGGTGGGACACTGCTGCTCCCACCAAACCTCATCCCCCACCTTGCTGCCTGCTGTGTCCCCAGTGCTCCTCTTATCCTTATTTTATCCTTATCCTTATTTCTTATCAAACAAGAAAAAAAAAGCCAAATTTCTGGCTGAGCTGCCTCAGCTCTGGCAGCAGCAGCTGGAGATGCTCAATCAGCTCCATCTGAGCTACCCAAGCTTTGGCTTTTGCCTTTAGTTTCAAATTCTTTTAGGACATCTGGTCAACCCCTGCTGTCATTTCCCAGCCCCGCAGCACACATGGGAAAGCTGAGTGCTGGGAAAAGCCCAGCCAGCTCTGCACGCTCGCCTGGCTTGGTCAGACAGACAGCCCGACGTGCTCAAATCCTGCCAGAGCCCGCAGCTATTTGGATCGCAGTTTGATTTTTGACTCAACAACCAGACACAGCGAGCAGCGGAAACGCCATGGAGCCGGCACGCGCCGACCCATCCCAAACACCAAGCACACCGAGAACTCTGCTCCCATCTGGGGAGCGGCTGGACACCGTGTCCCCCCTGCCCCCATGGCCTCAGGGGCACTGGCATGAGAAATAAATGGGTAACCCTGTTAATGAGGAACTGGAGCTGAGTCACAGGAAAATAGTGCCGTGCTGGGTGACAGGGCATGGAAACACAGGGGGAGGCTGGGGAGATGTGGCTAAATGTGACGTGATGGATGGCAGCGGGGTCAGACGGGGCGCTGGCGGAGAGACAGGGCAGGGCTTCTGCCAAGTCTGGGTTTTGTGGGTGGTGGCCCCTGGGAAGGGCTTGGCCACCTTTCCCCATCTCATTTCCTCTCCAGCCCTGGGCACGCAGCCAGGGCTGGCCTGAGCGGGCAAAGGACTTGGGCACAGGGCTGGGAAACAATTGGATGGGGTTAATTAACAGCCCGCCCGGCTGGGGGGCAGCGCTCCATCAGCACTGTTGCCCTCTCTGCCCGACACGGGTGATGCTGTGCAAACAGGCAGTGCCGTGGGAGCAGCCTTGGGTGGCAGGGGGCAGGACGAGCACCCCCACAGACATTCACTGCCCTGGGGGGGGAAAACCCCATGCTGCCATCTCTGTTATCACCAGGCTGTTAAGATAAAGGATCAACCCCAGCAGCGTGGAGGCAGCTGGGGGGCTCTGGGTGCTGCCACCCCTCTTGCACCTCCTGTGAAACCAGGAGATGGGGAAGAGCACAGGGGTTCGCTCCTCCAGCATGCTCGGACCTCCAGTGCTTACTGGAGATGGGGGTTCTGGGTGGGGAAGGGGCTCTGACACATTGGGGCACATGAAATGACTGCTGCTGGGATGTTTTTTGGCTCCTTCCCTGGTCCTTGGCATGGGAGAAGCAAGCGAGGATCTGGTCCTCTCTTCCCCACGTTGAAAAATGCGGCAGCCAGGACTGGAGCAGGGGAGCCCGGTAGCACATGGAGGAGATGAATGTTCAGGGGGGCAATGCCGTAAGACCAGTGAGGGGGGGGAGGATTTTCTTCCCCACCCCTTTTGCCAAAAGGGAGTCTTCAAGAACTGGGTGGAGAATAAAATTAGCACATCCTCTCCTCCGAAATCCCAGTGCCTCTCCCCACCCTTCTCTCTCCACCCTGGGGTTTCCTCCTGCAGAGCAATACTTCTGATGCAGTAGGGCTGGTGGGAGTCAAGCAGGATCTGGCCAGATCCTGCGATGTGAAAAAATATATATTAGCACTTGGAGCCCACCAGCCACCTCGATGGGGCTCCCAAGTCTAAGCAAGGATCAAGGTCTGCATTTAACCCTCTGAGTCCATCCCCCTGCCAAGGCTTTTGGGCACGGGCTGCCAAAGAGGGAGTCATTGCTTCAGACCCAGAACTAATCCACGGCTAAGCATGGGACAACACTCACCCGAGCACATCTGGCCCTTGAAGCGGACGCAGGAGAAGTCGTCACACTCGCAGTACTTGCCCGTCACCTTGCCAAAATCGCTGCTGTGGCAGACACACTGCCCGCAGATACATTCACCGCGCTGGCTGCAGAGGGGCTGGCCCGGCTGGGGGCTGCAGTTGTCTTGCTGCGAGGGGTTGTACTCCTCCTCCGAGCACTCACAGTGTGAGCCCAGGCGCCCAGGGTTGCAGCGGCAGACGCCGCACTCCAGGCTGCCGTTGCCTTTGCTGCAGAACGAGCTGTTGGCCTCGGCCTGGCTCTCGCAGGAGCAGTTGCAGTTGAAGTTCACCACCACCGTCAGGCTGTCCTTGAAGCCCACGGGTTTGATGGTGAAGGATTTCTGACGCTCTTGCGGGCACCCTCGCACCTTGGCCTCGATGCTGAAGCTCACCTTGGGGGCAGAAGGGTGTCAGGGTGTTGGTACCCCTGTGCTGTCTTGGGGTACCTGTTCCAGCCTGGCCTCAGAGCCTACTCTATGCCCAAGCTTAGGCAGTCCAGAAGTGGGACCATCCAGGTCTCTCAGGGCTTTTCAAAGCTGTCCCAGCATGGGACAGGGGCAGGGCACCTGCCCACCACAATATTCAGGCAAAACCAGTCCAAAAGCCCAAGCACCATGGCCAGAAGACCACAGACTCTGCATCCAGCAGACTCAAAGAAGCAATTTTCTCCTTGCACCCACCCAGTTGGGCCCCTCTCTCCACCAAAAAGAGATCACAATGTCCCCTGCAAGAGCCTGTGTTCCCCCAGGAGGTGGGGGGAAGCAGACAGGGCTGGTACAGAGCATCGTATGTGCTGGCAGTGCTGCTATGTAGAGGGAGAGAAAAGCTGAGCCCGCGGACAGGAGCCTCACCGTGTCCCCGATCTTGAGCCCCATGCAGGACTTGAGCCCAGGGATGACCTCGTTGTTGAGGCAGGTGGCATTGAAGGACAGGGACAGCTCTTCGGGGAGGTCGCGCACCTCCAGCTCCACCTTGGAGCGGATTTTCTGGGAGAAAAGAGAGGAATGATGGAGAAGGCAGCCAGGCTGGGCAGGGGTCCACCCTGAGCAGCCACCACACCCCAGCGATGCTCCTACACGCACGGGAAGGAAGCCAAGTGCCCCGAGGCTAGAGCTTGGCCACGTCATTCCCCACAGGGAACGCCTTCGAGGATGGGAAGGGACAGAGGTGATCTCCCATCCCCGGGGTCCCCACAGGCGTGGGTGGAGGCAGATGCTCACAGCTGGTCCAGGGAGGCTGCTAGAGGCTGGGGGAGCTGCCAAGTGCGTGTGGGCTGCTTGTAGTATCAGGCAGTGGTTATTTTGGGAGGGAAAGCACTGCTGTGGGGCCATCACATTACACATCTCTCCTTCAGGCAACCCAGGGCAAGGTCTGTGTCCTGTGAAGGTGATCACTCTTCCAAGATGAGGAGAAAGCCCCCCCTGTGCCTTGCTGCCCCCTCTGAGCTGCCCATGGGGACAGGATGTGGTGGCACTGCACACTCACCCCATAGGAGTCCACAATGAGCTGCAGGACATTGCTGGAATCTCTGGACAAAGTGCCCACAGTGGTTCCTGGGATCAGCTCGCTGTAGTTCTGGAGAAACAGCATCGTAAGCATGGTCTGCTCATGACAGCTGAATGCACCACAGCTGGGTCAAACCATTCCCAGGCACACAGGAGCTTTCCAAGGAGTTTTGTGGGGATGGGTGCCACCAGGCTCTGTTCAGCCACCGAAGGCCAGCTGCAGAGGGTGCTCCTCAGGACCCCACCAGCCCCCCATGAAGGTGGCTTTGCACAGCAGTCGTTACCTGGTAGAGACCAACAACTGTATCCGTCACAGCAAAGATCAAGTTGATGTTCTTCTGTGAGAGTTTCTCTGTCATCAGGCCCAGAGAGGGATAGTCCTGGGGAAGGGGAAAGGCTGTACCCTGGGAACATGTACTCCCAACCACCCTGGTCCCCATCATGCTCTCCAAACACAGCTGGACCACCTTTCCCATCCCCAACAGGAGCTCTGGCCTCCCAAACCCCACACACGGGTCTGGATTTACCAGCGTGGTGGAGGCCGAGTAGAAGTTATCCTTGTCAATGTGGCACTGGGCGTCATTGGGCTGCACGATGCCGGCCAGCCTGCCGTCCAGAGCAATGTGGGTCTTGGCGTCCGTGGTGAAGACAAGCAGGTGGGAAGCGTCGTTCCTCCAGCCGATTTTCTCCTGCAGCCAAAGGCAGCCCCCAGTGATGTGGCCACGTGTGCCAAGGGCAACCCTATACCAGCACCTGGATACTGCCTTCGCTGCCTCCTCGGGTCACAGCTCGGTCATAGGGACCAGCCTGTCCCTACAGAGGGAATCAAGGGCAACCACTCTCCCAGGGAAGTGCTGTGGAGCCTGGCAGGTGAGCATGGGCTGCTTGGAAAGGTGAAAGACAGGCTTTAATTTGCTAGAATGTTAATCAAGGTGGCTAATGATTGAGGGACACAAACCCTCCCATCTCCTGCAAAATCAAGGTGCAGGCACAGGAAAAGATGTCCCTTCTGGACTGACTACTGCAGGGCTGACATGGGATCACCAAGTCAGTCCCCGAAGCATCCACTCTGCTCTTCTCTCCTCCCAGGACCACATAAGGATCCTGCTCTTCCCTCTCCTTGGCTGTTGGCCCAGAAATGCCCTTGTTGAATGTTCACCCTGTCCAGATCTCAGCCCTGCTGCAGCTCCACAGGGCTTAAGGCCCTGTCCTGGTGGGGTCGGTGGTCTCTGCCAACCCACCAGGCCCAGCCTGATGACCCTCTCTCAGCCCCAGCCCGGCCTTCCTGCCCCTTACATCGCACACGGTGGCCTGGATGATGGCATCAAAACCGCCCTCGGGTGCGTCACGGTTCCGCGAGACGCTCTGCTTCTGCACCTCCTCATTGAAGCGGGTCACCTCGTCCGTGAGTGACAGGACATGTTTGTAGCCAAACATGGGCAAGCAAGTTTCCCCGATCCTGCGGGAAGAGAGTAGTCAGGGCACGAGTCTCACTGGTGCTTCCAGCTCCCATCCCCACCCTGCAGCCATTTTGCACCCTGTGGTCCTTTCCTGGATGTGCTGGAAGGACCCAACCACCCTGAGAGCCTGAGGACACCGCAGGAGGCTGGTGAAGGACCTTTTAAAAATCAATCATGTTACAGTGATGCTGGGATTTTTGGGAGTCACTTTCTTAGACCCTGAACAAAAATGGTGGAAAATTGTTTCTTCCCATAAGAGCTTTTCAGTGATCTCAATACTTCAAAGTTTAGACGTGCTCCTCCTCCCCATACCAGCAGGACATGCAGTGCAGCAAGGTTTAAACCCTGCCCAGAATCATACACCCAAGTCCCTGCTGAAATCATGGATTTCCAGCCACAGTCCAGTGATGCCCCATTGGCTTCCAGCCCTTACAGACCTCCCCCAGCCTGGGACTTACTCATAGCAAGGGTTCGTGATGGCTTGCGGAGGAGAGATATACATGTAGGGGGAAATGGGCTTGTCCACAAAGGCCCCAAAGCCAATGCGTAGGTTGCTGGTGAGCTTGCGCATCTCACTGGCCAGCTTGGTGCCCAGGTTCTGGATGTTCCTCAGATCATCCTTCATGGAGTTGGACAGGTCCATCAGGTAGTAGATGTCCACAGGGTAGTCTTCCACTTGACGTACTTGGACTTGGAAGATCTGGGAGTCATCTGTAACATGGCAGGGCAGAGGAGTGAGAGGTTGTCCCCTGGGAGAAACAAAGGGGGCTCATCACAGGACTGGGGAGAAAGTCAGCCTACAGGGTCAGCAGGAACCCAAGGAGAGGGCCTAAAGCTGCTGGGAGGAGAATATTACAGCTGGACACACTAAGGAACAAACCACTAAAAGCAGGGTGCTTGCACATGAGATATGCTGTGCACCCCTGGAAGATGGCAAATATATCTCATGGCTCCTGTTCTCCAAGCATCTCATTACTAGGACATGAACAGATCCTTCTGCTCAGAGCTGAGCCCCCTGGACATCCTGTGCTGACAGTGTGACCAACACATGGAGTGAGTAAAGTGGTGTACATGGGCACAGCAGGTCTTATGGGGACAACCAGGGGACTGCATGGCTGCTTGAGGCCCCTCTGAGCGCCTGAGGCCTCCAAACATCTCCCGGGGCCCCCCCATCCCTCTTCCTTCCTGCTCCTCTTGGCTCCTCCAGCCCCTTCTGGGGAATTTTTTGATGAAACATTTTCCATTGAAACAAAAAACTCCTTAGAAAGAACCTTCTGGGGAACAGGCCAGTTTCAATGACTTTTACACTTTGAAAAAAAAACCTGCTGAAAACACTTAGGGTTGACCTTTTCTTTCTGTTTTTTAGAAGAGACAAAGGTTCTTTCTTGCTGTTCTTTGAAACTACTTCTTTGATATGTAAGCTGGGGCACAGCTGCAGCCTTCTCAGAACACCTCAAATGTCAAGAAAAAAGCTTTAATCAACTTTAATTTAATCATTGTTTTCATATTTCCTTGTAAATCTGCACATCTGAGATTTAGACTTCCAGGATGGAGAAAGCGTCTTCAAAATCCAGGAGTGCCCAAAGAGCTCCATCCCCCACCTGTCTGCATTGCCAGAGCACCAGCACGCAGTCAGGATGGTGCTTTGCCCTCAGAGAACATCTGTTCTTCCTCATTGAGCTAAACCATGAGGATTCTGAGCTTGTGAGACGTGCCTTAGTTATATCCTTCAGCATTTGGTCTTGATTCATGAGCTGAGGAAGACGACTCTCGCTAAGCCTTCTAGTTTGGGCAGAGGTGATATCAAGCCAGGGTTTTCTTCTGCTGCTTCCAAAGTCCTTACAGCACTACATGCTGCCTCCATTCCTCTCCAGAGCAACACACATACCTGTCTCTTGCCAAATGCCTTTAGACCTAAAGATAGCACTGGCCACTCAGCAGCTATTTGCCCCCTTTGCGTGGGAAAGAGGACACATACTGCTGTCACTCATGTCAGGACTTTTTTGGCCAAGCCCAGGGACATGCTGTCAGCCACTGACATCTGGCCTTGGGGCTAGAATGAGCATGAGGAACTAAAATTTGTTCCTGCTGAGATGTGTGAGCAGATTGCCAATAACAAGGGCAGGTCTGGGGAAAGAGCGTGGCCATGGCAATGTCATCATTTTGCTCCACTTACCCCAAACCTGTTTTGTGACCTCAGGTGAGTGACACCAAAGGGGACATCAAAAAAGGAAGTAAGATGTGAAAAAATATATATTAGCAAAACCCCTTAATATAAGCCTTGTGAGAAAGCTAAGGGTCAGCTTTATGGCACTGAGGCAGCAGTGGCTAAGGTTTAAAAGGCCCCATGAAATAATCCCATGAGATGTTGAAATCTCATCCCATCTTGCCCCTTGGGGTCCTGCAGGACTGAGCCAAGAGACTGACCAGCAGAAATCAGCCTGCAGACAGCCCCACTGTGGACATTGCTGGTGGGTTTGGTGCAGCCCAGCCTGGCCTTGTCCCTGATGGGTTTGGGACAACCTTGGCCAGAAGGCCATGGTGATCAGCTCACCCACTGCTTGAGCTCTCTGGGATGTTCCCACATCTCCTTTTCCCGCAGCATTTTGTGGGCTCTTACCCGGACGCAGCTTCAGCTCTATTTTCTGGGGTCTCATCTGGGTGGTGGTGGAGCCCCCTGAGCCCTTGTCGCTGAGCGGTCGGTCCTCCAGGATGGTGACACTGCTGGTGGGGAACTCAATTAAATCCTGCCCACAGCCATTCTGCAGGAGGTTGGCGCGCAGGTCGCAGCGTGGGGACGATTGTGCCAAGACCTGTGGGACAGGGGCACAGTCAGGAGTGATGGACAGCTTATCCAAGTCAAAACCCCTCCTGACATCTAGGAGTTGGAGCTTCAGGCTTGTTTATTTGGCAAAACTAAAAGGAAAGCCCCTCTACATGGGGTGGCTGTGTGCAAGAGGGTGAAGCAGGACACAAGCCTGGCAGGCAGTGAGCAGTGGTCAAAGTCTGAGACTTTTTTTTGGTTTTCTAAGCTTTGGCAAAAGAAGAGCCACCTTTTCTCCAATTTTCTTGACGTGCACCCTCAGAAATTTCGCCTTGAGGAAAGGCCAGCCCTGCTGCGGGTGAGCCCAGCACACGGCTCCTCTCTGAGAACTGCTCAAGTTTATCTGCAGCTCCCCAGCATCCTGCCAGCTGGAGCCCAGCTGGGGGAAGGAAAACCAAAAAAGGAGATAAAGAGCAAAAAGGCGACTGGGCTGCGGGAGATGCCGTCAAGAGTTTGTCAGAGGCAGGAAGTTGAAAGAGTGAAGTCACGGTGGGGCTCCAGCCCCCTCCCCAATTTCCTAGAAAGCTCCCAGCTCCCTGCCCTTATCACAGGGTGTTCACAGGGGCTCCTGTCACTCCTGTGGGGGGGAAGTTTCCTATCGAGACAAATACGGGAAGAACTCTCCCAGCCCAGCGCTGCCAGGATCTGCCGCTGCATGTTCCCGGCAGGGCAGCAGCTGCCCTCCCCTCCATGGGGTTCCTCCCTCCAGCTCCGTCCCACAGCCCAAATTTTTCTCCATTTGAAGCCCTGGGAGGGGAGAAGCGAGACCCACGCACCCCCTGCACCACCAATGCTCTTGCCCAGGCTATCAGCTCCCCCAGGTCCAGGTGGGCTGAACCCAGGAACTAATTTGTGTGTTTTAAGCAAACAAGTGGAAAAGTGCAAACAGCATCAGGAGGCCCTCTCTGGCAACAGTGGCCTTTATCTGCCTTTTTCTCCTCCCTCAGTCCAAGCAATAGCCAGAAAATACATCAGCAGGCGTGTTCCTCCCCTGTGGCCTCCCACTCCTGCCCGGACAGCACGTTGCTGGTGAAGAGGACACGTTGCACATCTACACCGGCTCCTTGCACCCACACACCCTGCCAACTCGTCCTATGGGGCTCTCTGCTGCAGAGCACAAAGCCCTCGAGGCCACTGAACCTCCAGAGCCACATCCCTCTGCAGCCACCAAGAGCTGGTGGAGGTGCCTGGTTCACTCCCAAGCCCGTCAATAATTACACACATTCCTGTCCTAGGCAGGGAAATCACTGGAAATTTGAGGGGGAGAGGCAGGCTGGGTAGAAAGGTTTTTAGCGATGACACTGGGCTCTTGGGTGATACCCTGAGATGCTGGTGGGCTCCCAAAGGACACACAGCTCCTTCCAGGTTCAGCAGCATCATTCCTACTGAGAGATTCCCATGGAGAAACTACTTCACTTCTGGGCCAAATCCTTCCCTGAAGGCCTAAACGTAATTGACTCAGGACTCGCAGGAACCTCAGGTAGGAGTGACTCGGAGGCAGCCCAAGCTTGCTGGTGACAAAGTCACACTGCAGACCTTGCTTTCCCATCAGCATGGCCCTGATGGCATCAGTAGGGGTTCCCCATTGTGAGATGCTGCAGGGCACGTGGTCCCACCTCCTCTGTCACACTGTCCTGCAGCCCTGGGCAGATGGTCCCCAGCTCCACCTCCCCTTCTGGGCAGCCTGTGCTGGGTGGCCCTGCTTGAGCAGAAGGGCTGAACGAGATGACCTCCAGAGGTCCCTTCCAACCTCAACCGTTCTGCGATTCTGTCATTCTGTGACAGTCTGTGATCCGGCTACAGGGAAGGGGATTTCAGCCCAGCGTCTGCTCAAGCTCTCTCTGGGACTGACTGCCTGATGAATTTATCCCCAATCTCCACCAAGCCCTGTAGGCGAGGACAGTGCCAGGCAGGGTGCTGTCAGAGCCAGCTCTATCCCACATCTCCATCACCACTGCAGCGGGGAGGCTGCGGGAAGTCACACATCCCCAGGGCATCTCCATTTTCAACTCAGACAACCACATGCAGCAACAGCTTCCCTGCAGGAGAGCTCGTGGGAGTACCCAAGGCACAGATGCCTCTGCACATTAAGCTAAAACCTTCCAGAGCTTCTCTAAACCAAACCCTGGCCCAGCCTTGCCTCCACCTTTCCTCTGAGGGAAGCAGAGCAGGTGACATTGTGGGTGGGTGAGACTTTGGAAAAGTCTGCCACGATCCTCTCCAAGGTGATTTTAGAGCCACATCTCAGCTCTAAGGCTCAGCTGGCTTTTCCCCAAAGGAAAAATGAGTGGATGGCACATCTATTAGCTGGTAAAGGTGGTCAGGGATTATGAAAAATAAAGAAAACTCAGCTCTCCTCTGCTACAGTGCTCAGTGGAGTTGGTGGTCACAAGAAACAGCAATAGAATTCCCCTCTTGTTCAAAGCCAGGATGGAGCAGGAGCAACCGATAACCTCAGACTCCTCCGGGAACCAGCATGGGTGGGAAAGGAAGGAGCACAAATAAGGGCACTGTCCCTTTAACAAAGGAGGGGAGTAGGATCAGAGACCTCCCCCATCCCGGGGATATTAAACAAACCCACAGAAAAAACCCTCATTTGCTAAATTAAGACAATGTGGTCCAGATGTTGGAGGCAGAGTTGCTGAGCAGTTTGCACAGCGCGGCTCTCCAGGGGCTGGCTGCTGGCAGTGGGACGGCTCCCTTGCTGCTTGTCATGTCTGTCCATGAGCACAGCCCTGAGCAGTGCTGCAAATATTTCCTTTTTTGGAAACCTTTGCTGATCCGGGGAAGGGAAAAAAAAACAAAACACAAAAACTCACAGCCCCCGCTGCTGCATCAAGACACCAGCCCAGGCTGGGAGGGAGCAGACGGATGATAGAGTCCTTATCGTGCTGCAAAGTTCAGCCGCTCCTTGCAGGAGATAAGCTGGGGCTCATCCATACAAGATCTTTATGCATCCTACATGGGATGATGCTGCGAGATCCTGTGGGATCTGATGGGACCTGCAGGTGGTCAGGGTATGCATCGGGTGCCCAGCATCAGGCACCATCCAACAGTGCTTCCAGCTTGGATCAATTTTCCTAGGTCTTCTCTCCATCCCTGTGGGCACTGCCACCACTCATGGATGAGGATTTCACGTTAACAGAAGGCAAGGAAAGCCTTTTCTTAGGACTTTCTGGGGAAGGGGAACTCCTTGCAACACAGAAGCACATTGTTAAGGCAATGCCTCACCAAAGCCTTGGAGTTTTTATCACCTGTCCCCATCCCTCCCTGCCCTGTCTCTGCCCTGGGGCTGCAGCTCACCAGATACCATCAGCATTGGGAACTTCCCCTCTTACATCCCTGATGGGCCAACCCTAAGGGCAGCATTTTTGGAGTGTATCGTGGCAGATCTTCCAGCATCTCACCCACCCACATAGGTGGATTTCAGAGCCACAGCTCAGCTCTGACATCCTCATTAGCTCTGTAACCAAAACCAGGCACCTTGTCTTCCCACACCCACACACCCTTTTCCAATGAATAAAAACCCAAGCCCTAACTCCTAATCAGTATTTTTGCTTCCTATCTCCAGAACCCCTTCCCTTCCCAACCCTTCCAGGAATTAGATTCCTCTTAGAATTAGAGCTTCACAATGGGTTTTCAAGAAACAAACCAAAAGGAAACCAGGTATTCAAATGTATAGTTGAGAGACAAGGTGAATTTGCAGTGAAAACATCAGCATTTCCCAGCCCACTCCACATATTTCCCAGATAAGGGTCAGATTTTGAGAGCAAGGTAGGAATCCAGACCAAGGGCCACAATGCACATTGCTGTGGTCACTGCCAGAGCTGTGGTCACTGCCGGATGCCACCAAGGAATGCGTTTAGACACAGTGGGAACAGATGGAGACCAATGTTGTGGCTAAAACAGCACCCAGCCCGCAGCCCAAAGCCTGGTCCTGTGCTCCAGCCCTGCTCAGCCCCCAGCACTTACCTTCGCAGAGCACCATGCACACAGGGGGCTCACGGCCAGGCACTGCTTGCAGGAGTTCACCCCTCGAGTGGTGCAGATGTTACCCCCTGGAACAGCAAAACAGAGAGCTGT
The DNA here is from genome assembly GCA_013399115.1 of Anseranas semipalmata. Taxonomy (NCBI): domain Eukaryota; kingdom Metazoa; phylum Chordata; class Aves; order Anseriformes; family Anseranatidae; genus Anseranas; species Anseranas semipalmata. The sequence continues at coordinate 52,456 of VXAA01000761.1, forward strand.
CACCACCTGCGGGGCCACCATGCAGCCCACCCGTGTGCTCGGCCAGCAGCTTCACAAGCAGGCAAAGCCTCCATCCCCCCAGGGCTCTGCCCTAGCCCCTTTCCCAGCCCCAAAACCCAGCTGCTGCCTCCCTGCATCTTTTATAGCCGCCTCCCCCAGCCCGGCACCAGCTGGGCTCCATCCTGCCCGGCACTGCTGACATTTCCCACCTGCCAGCCTGATGCCAGCTCCTTAAAGCGTCCCCTGTCCCTGCAGCCCTGGGGGACATCAGCCCTTGTGCCTCTCCATGGACATTTTGGGGCAGCAGGGAGGGGAAGGGGTGAGCCCCCCGGCTGCAGTGCCTCTTCCCCCCCCCCCAGCCGGGCGGTCAATGCCTTCTTGTGCAGATGCTGAACTCAGCTGCTGGTCTCAGCTTGGGTTAAAATATGGGGAAAGGAGGGGAGGGAAGTGGCGCGTGTCCAAAAACGTGCTGAGAGCCGTTTGTGATGATGCCCTGGGCAAAATTTGGGCTCCATCAGTGGAAGTGGCAGTGAGGATTTCAGGAGACGCACGCCTTGGTTAAAGGCCAGTGTATCCCATCAAGGGGCCCCCAGAAAACCTGCGGGGGCACTGGGGCTGCACCAATATCTGCTGGAGCAGGAAAGGCAGAGGTGGGAACCCTGTGGCTCTGCGGTTCCAGTGGCCGATGTGGCAAGCGGCGGGGACACGGTTGCAGTGGCATCACCCTCGGCTCTTCCTCCCTCCTGTGGCACAGGCGTCTTGTTAGAGCTTTAGCATCCCTGGGCAGCCAGTCCCTACGGGTGCTGTGTGCCACCCAGCTGCAGCCCTGGGAGCCCAGGCGTGCCAGCACTGAGCATCTGGGCCCCGCTATGTCCCCACCTTCCCTGCCCAGGGCCCTCCCTTGCAACTGCAGGCGGAAAAAGCAGTGTTTTCTGCAACAGTGAGAGGAAATGCAACGTGAAACAAAAGAGGAAACAGCAAAACGATAGCATCTGGTCTTCGGGCAGAGGCACAGTTACAGCTTGGTGTGTTTGTGCCCACTGGCATGCAGCGTGCCGTGTCTCATGGGTGTGTGCTCCTGTACGAGGTGGTGGCACAGGCTGAGCTGGACATGGGACCGATGCTGGGACACAGCAGTGCCACAGGGTTTAGGCACGCAGCCCTGCAGCATCTTGTGCTTGCTCAGTTTTGGGGTTGCATCCGCTCCCAGAGCTCTCACCGTGCACCAAAACACCCAGCTGCAGCATGAAAGGATGGGAAAGACTTTAAATTTGGCATTGCCCTAAAGAGCAACAGGTTGATCTGTGGTGCAGGGGGCTCAGCCCCATGCGGATGGCAGGGCAGGCACAGCCTGGCAGCTCCAGGCACTTGGGATTAAGCTCTCAGGGCTGCCAGCCCAGGGCCGTGTGCCCAAAGACGAAAACTGCTTCCGAAACCGCAGGACCCAGGGGAGCCCTGATGACCCAATTTTCTGGCTGATTTTGGCACATAGGTCCACGAACTGCACTGTCCTGCCCCGTTACCCCATGACCAAGACCAGGGATGTGGGATCTTTCCCATCCTCCAGCACCATACAGAGCCATTCTCGGCTGTGCTTAACTTATGGCTGGATGGAGCAGGGCTCTCCATCCCATGGGAAGGAGCCGAAATCCCCCGGGCGCCAGCAGTGATTAACGCAGGACCTTTATCGCCATGCAAACATGCGGCTGGTGGTGGCCAGCCTCACCCCCTCACCCTGGGAAATGCCTCTATTTCGGCATCTCCAGCACTGTTTGCATGGCTGGGTGCATGGGTGAGGTGCTGGGGGCTTTGCTGGAGGCAGACGGGGAGGGCGGACGCTGCAGCGATGTGGGCACAAAAACACAGACGGAGGAGAGTGGAGGATGCTGAAGCCTGGGCGCACGCTGGTTTTAGCCCTCTGAGCGCTCAGGATGCTGCCTGGCTGTGAGCTGGTTAACAAGATTCCAGCGCAGTCTAAACTAATAAACTCTGTATATTTTACACCCCCTCCTTTTTTTTTTTTTTTTCATTTTTGGCTCTTGTTTTTCCTGCCATAAAAACTAATAAACCAAAGTATAAAAGCTGCATTTATTTATTTTATTTTTTTTACTACGAAAACAAATGGTCTCATATAACAATCTGATCCTAATGACCAAAACTTTAAAATAAAAAGAAATCCCAACACGTGGAATGCGGGGAGCCACCCTGAGCATCACGGGAAGCACCCGCGTGGGGCCGGGCAGCGCTGCAGCCGTGCACTCCAGATGATGCACTCGAAATGCCCCAGACGTCTGTGGCTGAGCATCGCCCTTCCCTGGCTGGGGAGAATTACTCAGTGCTCAGCCTGCACTCCAAGTCACCTCCACATACTGCGTGAGCCAGCCACATGCTTTGTGTTTTTTTTTTTCCTTTTTTTTCCCCACATATTTTGCTAATATGTGCCCAGAGAAAACTTGATAAGGATACTTCAGAAAACTTGATAAAGATACAAACCTTTCTTACATCTGAGCTTTCTGCTTGACTAAGCAATACAGATTCTGGCTTTTTTCGGTTGATCTCCTGCCCACGCCATCCTGGGGCTGTGTCTTTTCTCTGAACCTCTCCCTGTCTACCAGCATCTTCCCGGAGAGGGGATGCCCCGAGCTGATTACAGAACCAGAGAAATCATCTACACAGCCCCAAAGTGCAACCCTACAAAGTCAAACTCTTCCAGGGGTTACTCTGCATCCCTACAGGCAGCTTGCTCAAGCTGTTCGTGGGAATACACCAAAATCTGGCATTCTTTAGCCGGAACAATGTTGCCCCAAACCCCCTCGGGTCGGGCCTCGAAAACAATGGGGCTGATTTATAAATCAGGAGCTGAAAAACACTGCACCATTTTGCAGCTGCAGGATTTGTTTTCTGATAGCTTTGAGCCCCGGAAACACACCTGGGGAGGAGAATCACTTCTCTGGGGTGCTCCTCCACAAAGGCACCGCGAAGTTTTTAAAAATGTGAGCTGCATTTGTCCTGAAATCAGCTGATGCCAGAACTCAGGATTTTTAAAGAAAAGCACCAAAATAGCAGGAGAAAGAATGACACAAGATACTAACGCTGACTTAAATATACCCCATGCCCTTAAAATGAGATGGATATGGTGACTGCCTGCCCTGCAAACTCCTCTTACAGCCTTACAGTTTACAGAGGGCAGAGCCAAAGTCCCACCCCAGTGCTTCCATTACAAACCAGTACCGCAGCCAAACGCAGGGTAGGTAGAGGAGATAAATTTGCCGCGCCCAGGGTGAGAACAACGCATGGAGCCGCAGCGCCCTGACCCCGCAGCATCTTTGAGAAACCCTCTTGGCCCCGACCCAGCCCAAGCACAGCCGGCTCGAGCGATGCTTCGTATTTGGGAACCGCGCCGAGGTTGCGCTCTGCCAGCTCCCCTTTCGAGCAATTTTCCCGAGACTGTGGGAATGCAGAAAATCCTGGGATTTGGGAGAAATAGCAGGCAACCTAAGCACTAAGTGCAATATGAAGGCAAACCCAGCTTTCCAGGCTGTAAACCTACCCCAGCTGCCGGCAGCGCAGAGCACGAGGATGCCAAGGGCGATGCGGAGTTTCCCCATCTTCTCCTCCGAGCCCCGGGCACCGGGGGCTGTCGGGGCCAGCCCCGCCGTGTGCGATAGAGAGCACGTCTGGGGCGGCCGGAGGTTTTGAGCCGTCCAGAAGATGAATCACGAGCCTGGGTGTGTGACACACATGCAGAGCGGGGCCGGCCGGAGGAAACTGCGCTGGTTTGTCACTCAAATTTGAGTCAGGGAGTGCCCCCCCACGTCCTGCCTGGAGCTCCTCGTGCTTTTTCCCTCTCAGACAAGGACCTAACAAACCCGGGCAGCAAGTACAGGGTGCTGGTGACCCGCAGTAACAGGCTCTTTCCCATAGGCTCTTTTGCCAGGGTTTAATTCCTTGCAAAATCCTGCTCAATCCCTCGTTTTATTAACTCTTGCATGAAAGGCAGCCTGGCTTTTAAACCTGAGCTGCCTCAGAACTCAAGCATTTAAGGGGAAATAGAGCAAATATGTACCAAAACGAAAGTGTGGGTTCTCAGAGACCCTCCCCAGGGCACTGTGCAGGTGGGAACATCCCTGCTGGAACAGCTGGGAGCCAGGGGAGACCCACCAAGGAGCAAAGACTTGGACCTCTTGGAGCTCTTCATCACAAAGGGAGGGAAATTCAGATTTGGGTTGGATAATTTGGACACGATTCTCTTCCCACTTGTGCTGTTTTTCTCCCCCATGTCCTCATAAATTGCTCCTGTACCAAGCAAGCACAGGGAGTCAGATCTACACAGGAATCATCCCTGCTGAAATGCCTGAGGAAATGCCTCCCAAACAAGCTTTATAAACCTCTTGTTCCCCAGGGTCCTACTCGGAAATGGGGAAACTGAGGCACGCAAATACAGACTGGGGTGTCAGAGGGCTGGCTCCTCCCTCCAGGTAACCGGGGCTGGGGACAGCAATGGCAAAACCCCCGGGTTGGGATAGTCCGACAGGCAGAAACGCCAGGCAGTGGAAAACGAGCTCGTAGGGGTGAGGAGAGCTGTGGGATGAGGTGCAAGGAGAAAAGGGGATCACTGCCGCGGCCCGGACCCTCCAAGAGAGACGAGGTGAGATGGGGACGGGGGCTTTGCTTCAGGGGACGGGGACTTTTTTTGGCCGTAAAAGAAGTTTCGATGCGTTTTTGCTTCCCCACTCGCTCCCAGCTTCCCTGCGGGTGCGGCTGCCCTCCTGCGGCTGCCTGGGCTCTGCTCGGCCGCGTCACTTTCCTCCTGGGATTCCCCCCCCCGGCCTTGTTGATGCGGATTTGGTAAAGGGGGTAAGAGAAGCCCATCGACCCTCATGCAGTGTTGAAAAAGTGCTGCTTCTTGGCTGGAAAATAAAGTAAAAAACACCCCAAAGCTGCCTTTTGGGGGCACTCGGTCTCGCCCTGCTCCAGCTCCTGCAGCCATCTCGGACTGCAGACCCCATAAGCCAGCTTTAGGGCATCCAAATTCCTGCTTTCCCTGCATGTGTCCTCCTCTCCCTGCCTGGAAATGCCACCGGTGTGTCCTTTCCCCTTGTGCAGGTCTTTCCAGCCATGTGGCAGCCTGTCCCCGCGCGCTGCACAGGACCACCCCATGAGCATGTCTGAAGCTTCATGGATGGGTTTGTCTGAGAGCTGACCCAGTGAATTGTTGGTCCCACAGGTCCTCTCCACTGGGGTCTCATCCTGCCAAGCAGCTGGTTGCCTGACCTAGCGAGTGCTGCCAGCTCCAAAGGGACACAGCCCCACGTGTCCTCCTCCTGGAGCCAGCACAAGCTGGGACAGTCACACCAGGGGGGGATACTCCAGCTTTTGCTGCCAGCATGGTGCAAAACCTTTGAAAAAGAGGGAAAAAGTCACAAAATGAAGTGTTTGACTTCCTGAGCCCTCCTGGGCTCTCATCCAGCCTGAGGATGAGGATGGACCCAATTTCCTGGCTGACTGCGAGGTGCTGCTTGTCTCGCAAGCATCATTGTGATGGCAACGTGCGGTGCACTTGGGGCAGCGCGCACCGAGCAGAGCACGGCTCTCATTGCTGCTCTCTGAGGGCTGGATGCGGCCTGGAGAGCTGGACAAAAACTGGACCTGGGGGAATAAATCACGGGATGCTCTGTGTTGTGAAGCCCCTGGTTGGATTAAAGCAAGGAGCAGCCAAGGCAGTGTCCAAGGGCCGAGTGGCCCCGTGTTCCCATCACCGTCGCCGGTGGCTGTTACCCTGCTGCGATGGCTGCAGCGGCCGGATCCAGAGTAAAGGAGAAGAGAGGCTGGAGCTGGAGCTGGAGCCAGCAGAGGGAGCAGAAACTCCTCCAGTCTGGAGGCAGCGGGGAGAGGAGCTGCCACCGGGATGCTCTGGTCTCCCGTGGGGATTTTTCCTGGATGTGGGGTTAAACGCGAGGGGCCCCTGTCCCACCCGGGCTTTCCACTTCCCCCACTTTTTCTTCCATCTGCCCTCGCAGAGCGGGCAGCCCTGCGGGGAGGGCAACACCACATGCGAAACGAGGAGGAAAAAGCAAGAAGTAGAACCCAAGTCAAGCTGTTTTTGGGCCCCCAAATGTCACAAAAGCAGAAGTGGGACTCAGCTCCCAGCTGTTTAAAAGAAAAATCGGTTGACACGTTTCCTACCAAGCCACCCTTTGTCCTCAGCCAGCCGACCTCCTGCTCCTGCCTTTAGCTGCAATTTATCAATTCTCATTTGGGTTTATTAAAATCCCCTCTGGGGGCTGCGCAAGGAAAGCGAGCCAAGATGTACACAGATAAATCAGAACCAGGTCCCCACATCATGGCAATCTCCTGTTCCGCGCCACCCAGATGCATCTGGACCCGTGCACGGCGCAGGCTGGCCCATGGGTGCTGCTGCTGCTGTAGGACCCTGAGCTGGGGACAGGGAAGTGATGCAGAGAGCGGGGTGCAGCGCTGCTGTGCTCGCCCCTGAAGGGGATAAAGGAGCAAGAGGAGAGGGGGATAAAGGTGCCTGAGGGGGGAACCCTCCCAGCCAGGGAATGCTGCAAGAGGGACGGATCCGGTCCCACCATAGGACAGGCATCGCTGAGCAGAGCTGGGGGTGGACCGGGCTGGATTGGGCCAGCGCTGCTCTAAGGAAGGAGTGGGTGGCACAGAGCAGCAAGCCGGGATCGGCGAGAGCAGCACGGACCCGAGGCTGCCAGGAGGGTGCGTGGGGGGGGGACAAGGGACCTGCAGCGGTCTGGGGCCAACACCGACCTGGTGNTGCGGGCACCCATAGCAGGGTGAGGGGCTGCACCTGCATGGGGAAGGGGTGGGCAGCCTGGGTGAACGCGGAGGGGGGAGGAAGGCGGTCCTGGGGGGGGAGGCTGCAAGGGGGTGGAGTTGCTGGTTTTTCTTTGAACACGGGGAAGACTTTAGCTGGGAACTTGCATCCGTGGAGCTCCCAGCCAGCAGGCATCAGCCCCCTGCTCCTGCCGGAGGGTCCCTGGCACCCACACATTGGGGTGGCAGCGAGGGCAGGAGGCATGTGGCCACCTTCGGCCGCCTTCCTCTGCCCCGTGCGCCCTTCGCCTTTCTTCTGCCTCTCGCTTTGCTTGCTCGGGGACTTGTGCTGAGCTGCTTGTGCCAGGAGGGAGCCGGCAGCGAGCCTCCCCTCGGCTGCACAATTTGGCTTCCCTTCCACACCAGGCATCGGGAGGAGAAAGGCAGAAGGTGGCACGGAGCCCGCCGGGATGTGAGGGTGAGCAGGGGGCCAGCAAGCTTCCCTCCTGCCTTCCTTGGTGATTTGGGACCACGCGTAGACCATGAATGGATCCTTCTTCAACCAGACTCTCCTCGAGCAAGGAGCTTACCCCAATAGGACCCAGGGCTTGGGGATGCTCCTGGCCTGCTGCAACGGGACCGGCTCGGTGCTGGCGACCGATGGAGGCTCCTTGGTCCTCGCGCCTGATGAGAGGAGCCTGTACATCACGCGGGTGGTGCAGATCGCCGTCCTCTGCGTCCTCTCCTTGACTGTGGTGTTTGGCATCTTCTTTTTGGGCTGCAACTTGCTCATCAAGTCGGAGAGCATGATTAACTTTTTGGTGAAGGACCGAAGACCTTCCAAGGATGTGGGAGCTGCGATCATGGGGCTTTACTGAAGCCGTGGGGCACTTGTAGGCAAGTGAACTGGCTGGACCTGGTGCTGAGATGCAGATTCCCATGTGTTTGGGGCAGCTGGGGGGAGTGGGAAGGGGGGCAATGTCTTTCAATGTGTCTGTGTCTATGGGAAAGCAAATCTGTGCTTCCCAGTGAACAAACTCTGTCATGGTGAATGGGGGGGATCTCCCCAGAGCTGTATGAAGCACAATAAATGACCAGCCTCATGTTGCATGCAGAAATGGCTTAAGTTTTGCATGAAACTTGCAGAAACAGTGATAATGTGCAGATTTGGACTCTCTTCTGCTGTTACCTTGGATACCGCTACCTGGGATTTAGGGCTAAAAAAAAAAAAAGCAAACAACTCACTACAGAAAGAAAACAAACTAATGGGAAAGTGAAATGCATAGCAGGGACCACATCTGTGGCCATGGGGCAGGGGAAGGGAAGGGCTGTGTGAGTCCTACAACAAAGTCTGCATGCTACAAAATGTGTCAGTCTGTTTGTTTCGGACATCAAGCATGCACCGCCTGGCAGTTTTGTAACAGGGAGAGCATGTTCTTCCTTATTTTTCTGAACTGTCCTGTTAAATAAACTGGTACTTTCTTCTTTCACTACACTGAAGGAAGAAAAGAAACCCAGATAAATACAAAAACCACTCCAACCCCGAAACAAAAGCATGCTTGTTTTTGTACATAATAATCTGTTTTTTTCTAAGTGTTATATTGTTACAGTCCTTGAGGTTTTTGTAGTTTTTTCGAAAATTGGTGAACATTCAGGAAAAAAAAAAAAAAAGAACCTGTTTCAAAAGAATTTAGTGTTGTCTTCATTTTCTTTCCCTGTATGTGCAGAGCTCAGGTATTTCAATCCCAGTTCCAGAGGTTAAATATAGTCATCTCACCTTCCAGTTGAACTCTAATTAAAGACAGTTATTTAAAGCAGAAACTACCATACATTTTTTCACAGGCAAGTATCAGTTTCCACTAGCAAATACATTTGTCAGGAACTATGTATTTTGGGCTTGTGTAAATACCTGCACAGTACCGAAACACAGAGATTCAGGAGGATGCACTGAACACATCTTGCAAAGCAAGATTTCAGACTCCGAGTTGAAATCTCCATCTCCTCTGATCCTGATGAGCTGTCAAAACTAAATTATGTGAGAGGAGGAGGACTCCTGACCTTTGTTCTGTGATGGAATTACAGCTCTGTCTGGGGGTGTGAGATGGAAATAATTTGAGCTTTGTTGCACCAACAATATTCCTGCTTCTGTAGTGGGAAAGCAATCTGGGATCCTGGAGGAGCTGCTGATCTGATGTATGCGGATGTAAATCCAGAACAGCTCTCTGCCTTTCCCATGTGCAGGAGCGGGATTAGAGTATGTTTTATAATTAATGTTTGCTGAGCACCTTCTTCAAGGTTCTCACAGGATATTGGTGGGCTAACCCTGATGCAGAGCAAGGTTAGTGTAGTGCTGTCACTGATTGCTCCCATTAACCTTAAGAGCGCAAAGACAACATGGCAGCAGGACCAGAATTTGGGAGCCAAAGCTCTGAAATGTCCTACTGTTGCAAACACCCTGCTCTGCAACACTTCTGCACGTACTCACATGTAAAACCTAAATGTGTCACTGCGTCTCCATGTTGCTGTGCTATCAGAGGACAGCCCAGACGTACTCACCAAAATCCCATCCACCTTCTGCTTGAAGCTGCCATTTGGTTCCTCTTGCCAACCCATCCACCAGCCTCAGCCCCAGGGATGATTCAGAGAGGATGGAAGAAACCTTCCAGTGTTAGCAATGCAAGCAAGGCACAGGAAAATCCGAAGAAAGCATCAAAATGCCTGCATCAAAGCAATGCAGGAGTGAAGGAGCTGGTCAGATGATCTCAGCTGTCTCCACCTGCTTTGCTCTGTCAGGGGCTGGGAGAGCTGGTGTGTGGGTCGGAGGGACTCGGAGGGTGGTCACTATTGTCTTCCTCTGCAGGCAGGGGAGCAAGAGCAGGCTTGGCAGGAGCCTGATGAATGCTCTGAAGAAGCCTTTTTCTTCCATGGATCAGACACTAGAGCTGGCTAGTCCCACTGAAAGCTCTCCCAGCCTCTGAATCCAAACCCAAGAGGGTCATGTCAGGCCTGGAGGCCACACAAAGCAGTTTGGCACCTCCCCGTTGAAGCAGATGCACACCTCAAGCAAGAGCCCTCCACATGCTATGGTGGTCTTGATGCCCTGGCAGGAAGCATGGCTCTGTGATCTCACATGGCCACCAACTCATCCTATGTGTCCTTAGATGCTACCTCCAGTGCTGCAAGGTGGAGGCCTTCATCCCTTTTGTGCTCTGGAGTCTTCCAGAGGAAAGGGGAAAAGTCAACTGCAGTAGGGTCATGTATACATGAGGCAGAGGAGCAACGCAATGCCCCAGAAAGCAGATCTGAGCACCCACTGAGACCAGTGGGACTTGCTCAGGAGTCAGTTAGTGGAGGGGAGACCTTCCACATGGCCTCCTGGGGCAAGAGCCCAACTTTGCACTGTCTTATTCATCCTCTACTCGTGTTATGTCCCTTCCTTGCCCATAAGGGCTCTGTCTGCATTTCCAGGTAGTGAGGACCAACAGAAGAGTGTCTGCAGGGTGAAGCAGTTGCTGGGCACCATCCACGTTTGCCATACCCCATGACATGTGTCCCCATGGGGTGACTGGGACTCTGTCTTGCTTGCAGTGAGTTTAAAGCATGTGCACACAAGTCTCCATCCCATTAGATTCCCAGTAAAAGGATGACCACCCCACTAAGGGGAGGAAATATCTGGGGAAAAGGAGATCTCTGGAAGACTGTGGCAGCAAGGTGAGACGAGAAGGAAGGCACAGTGGGAGGGAGGATGCTGAGGGCACCACAATGCTCCCCAGATCTCAGGCTGCCATCCCAGACCCTGGAGTCCCAGCTGCCCTGCCGCAGGGGCATGAGTCCTGTGGCCAGAGGATGAGCTGGTTGCTCTGGGGCTTGTGTAAGGAAAGCAGCCCATAATGGCTCCTTCTGCTGCCCTTCCCCCATGAGTATCCGTGCTTTCTCATCTCCTCTCCCGCCCACTCATTTAGCTCAAGCTCGCAAGTGGGTACTGGCTCCCAAGAAATTTTTAAGCAATTTTTTTTGAAGGAGAAGAAGAACAGTTTAAGGTTATTTTGATTTTTCTTTTTTAATCACTGCTTGTAGTTCATTAGCTCCCAGAACGTCACTGGGGTGCCAGGAGCTGTACAAGTATGACTGAGGGACAGCGCTGGCTGTAAAATACAGCAGAGAGAGGGAGAGAAGGGATGTGCTCAGGGGGATCAGCGCACCGGTGGCAGAGTGCGGATCAGACCTTGTATCCCATTTAAGCTCATCTCCTAGCAGGGGAAGACAAGGTACCAATGCAATCCACAACCTCACTGACCTATGGGACTGGCCACACTCGTCTGAGCCACGGGTCCGCCTGGTCTGCACCTTTTCTCTGAAAACAGTAACGATTTTAGGCAGTACATGGGCTGTCGAGCAGTCCTGCTAATGGGGAACTGCTTCCTGAGCCCCACCATGAGCAATCTGCTCTGGACCTTCGTGGTCCTCCTCCAGGAACAGTCCCCATCTCTGGGCTGATCCCCACTCTGGAATTTCAGCTGGAATTTCTTACTTCTAACCAAGCAGCAGGGAAGAAGCAGAGGAAGGCAGATGTGAGAGCATCCCCCCCTGCTGAGCCGCCTGCCTGCAAACAGCAAGCCTCTGCCTGCTTTACAAGTGGAGAAATGAGGAGGTGGCTTGACCCACCTGAGAAAACCCAGCAAGCCTGGCCATACCATCCTGCCTGTGGTGGGGAGAAACCCAAAGCAAGCCCCAGACCGTACCCAGCTCCTCCTCCCTGCCCCGACAGCCTCAGCTGAGGGCAATGAAAGAGTTAAACAAGATGAGACAGACAAACAGATTAAGGGGGAGGGAGGGAGGATCCCAACCTGAGCCTGGCACCAGATGTACTGGAGCGCGTGCACCAAACATACACAGTATTTAATAATTCCTGAGAATTGCCATGGTAATGAAGTGCAGAGTCAGGTTGTTATGGTAACAGCCTTTTTTTTTAGGCAGGGAGGCATTACCCAGGTTGTAACCTCAATCCAGCCTGAGCACTTTTCTGAGAGCCCCCCCAAAATAAAAAAGAAGTAAAATAAAATCAAATTAGATAAGTAACAGTTTCCTGTCTCTCGTCTGGCAGTTCTGGGCTTGTTCTGTAGGTAGGTGGAGGGAGCCAGGTTGTTGCAGACGCACTTCGCCCAGAAAAGCCTGGGGAACGGCTGGGAGCATCTTCACAGGTCCAAACCCAAGTGCTGCTGGGGATGCTGAGGCTGGACCCCTCTCGTGGGTGGGCCTGGGATGCTCCATCAGCACCTGGTTTCCCTGCCAGACCCCTGGCCTGGCTTCAGGGGTGTCCCCATGGGGGACGTGGGAAGTTCATAAACATCTCTGCAAGTGTAAGTGCGCAAGACAGTAGCCGTGCACAAGCCCTCATCCTGTCTAAGCCCAAAGGAGGATGCTGTGATCCCACCTGCCTACGGGTACCTGCATCCCAAGCATCGAAGGTCCCAAAGCTGGTCTCCGAGAGAGTTTAGGGGCTGGAAAGGAGGTAACAGACCACTTTCCCAAAGCCAAAAGGCACACATAAGAAGAAAGCACAGGTTCCCTGAGCTCTGGCAAGGTCTCCAGGCTGCATCGCTCCTTGAAGGGGCACCCATCAAGCCAGAATGGAAATCTCCTGTGTCCCCATCCCACCCTCCCATCAATGGGCAAACGAAAGCCACTTCCATCTCCTTTCCCAAGCAGCCATTCCATCAAGTGTGTCATGTTTGTCCAGCTGCTCCTCATAATGAATTTTAATTTAGTGCTGGGTAAATCAGCAGCTCTGTGAACCCGTTTCCTATTAAGGAAGCTGAGGCAGAGCATTTAGGGTTCACTTAGCAGAGAGATGGCCTGAAATACGCTGTGCAATTACTCAGGAACATTGCTCCATAAATCCCCGCTGCTGCTCAGCATGGTTCTCTCGCATCAGCTGTGTGAGAGCCATTAGCCTCCAGAGAACGCCTCTGTAGTCCATTAGCTCTGACAGAGAGGGACAAGTTGGTGCCATGAGTGTCTGGTACCCAAGGGAGAACTGAGGCCAAATGATGACAAAATTTAAGAGCCTCACAGCTGTGAAGACTTTGAAAGGGGTTTCTCCCTCTTGTTCTTTGCCGAATCACAGCTATCATGGGATTGCATGAGCATTTGGAGTCCTCAGTACAAAACATGGACCTTGCAATCCATCTGTACTGGTAAAGAACAACAACGAGATCATTCCTGACCACTGGGGCTTGACTGATGATACTGTTAACTTGTGAGAACAGTTCTTGGTATGGTTCAGACCTGTGCCAACAACTCTGACCCAAACAGTCCCCGGTCAGTGGCAAAATGACAGTTAGAAGACCACAGTGCACTCAAGGATATTGCTTCGGACAGTGCTGCCTGTGCAGTATCTCATTAGGTTTGATGGGTTTGCAGGGCCCGCCTGTCAGTGTAGATATCTCTAAAGCAGCTTTTTGGCTTTCTGAAACAAACTTGGATTTCTCAAGTATGAAAGAGGGATTGGAAACCCCAGGGTTTAGTCCTGGAGAATACATCTTTGGACAAACAGTGAGCCCAGGGAAGCACAAAACACTGTTCCCACTGTTCCCCATGGTTCCCACTGGTTTCCGCATTAAGATGACTTAGCCAAGTGATTCCCCAGTGTTGTGGTCAAGTTTGCGCTCCTCTGATTTTACAGACAGGCAATTTCTTGGACTTGTTTGTTCCATGAGTATGTGATTATAGAAAATTTAGTGCAGAGAAAATCAGAACTTTGCCAACAATCAGGATAGTTTGGCACATCCCTGAAGATATCACCATCAAAGTGCTGGAAAGCAGCGGCGGCACTGGCAACGCTCAAAGACATGAGCAGCTATCTAAAGTGGCTGTCTCTGATCTGAAAAATGTTGCTCATCTACATGTATTTCAGGTTGTAAGTATAACAGAAGCCTAGCTTCAGAGACACCTTTGCAGCTCTCATCCTTCCCAGAAGCTCATTAGCATGGAAGACATTTTCACATCGTTAATTTAAGGCAGGTTAATCAACAACAAAGAAAAAATGTCTTTTTTAATCACAAAGATCGCACAGTAGTGCAAGAAGCTGAGAGGTGGGTCTGCATGGCAATTTGGCTGCAGGTCCAAGATCACTTTAAGGTGAAGGCAATGGTTTTGGTACTCTTCCTCAACCTACAGTACTCAGGAACATGAGCCCTGGCCATGGCAAAGTGCTCTGTGTTGGGGTGCAGTCAGGGAGCAGCTATTAAACCAAAGTTTCTTCTTTTTGAGCTAATGAGACCCATCTGAACATCGCTGCTCAGATGAATGGGGGCCTCCTGTCCCCATGGACAGGCTTTTTGAAGACACCATAACTGCAGGTGGATTTGCTCTCCTAGCAAGGAGCTGTGAGAGTGGAGGACAGCACCAGAATCCCTTGTCACACCTGTCCTTTCTGTGTGGGTTCACTGGCTGTTTATGCTTTATGGAGCACCAGCTGTGCCTTGCAGATATGTGCCTTCAGAGAACACCACCACTTTTGGCTTTGCCAAAATGACTCCGAGAGAAAGGAGACAAGACTCATCCTTCCTGTGATGCTCCAGTTCCTCCAAAAAGGTTCAGCACTGCAAGGAGATGAGTTATCATCTCATTCTGACTGTGGATGTGGCACTGGAAGAGGAGATGATCAAGGTAATACTCAACAAAAGGCAGGAGAAACATCTACCCTACAGCAGCAGGCAGCTAGAGTGACCTTTCCAGAAAAGGGGCTGGGGCTGCAGAGCTACACAGCTCTGCTTCTTCATTACAGAGCCGGTTTCGTTACCTCGCTGCGCCTGTTGGTGTTGTTTGAGCCTGGTACACAAGGGTGGGTGTGAGGATGGATGCAGGTGCTTGTGCCCTGCACCTTCCAGGAAAACAAGGTGTGCATGAAAGCAAGCTCAGAGCACTCTTCCCTTTCCACGACAGCTGCCTGGCTGGTGCTGGATGCTGGCTCTCTGCCCTGGCATGGCCCAAGCTCTCATGCACGTGGAGTTAAATCCAGACCCATCCTTGCTGGCAGGCCCCACAAGTGTTCACATCTTACAGGTTTCTGTACAGCTGTGAGTACTTTCCTCTTGCCTCACTGAGTCCCAAAATGCAGGTTTAATGGGACAAGACAGCTGAAGAAGCAGGCAAAATGTAATTAGGCTTTAATTAGCTAAGTTCGTTCTTTCAGATAATTGAACACCGGACTAATTGGTTGCAATGAATTCCCAGTACAGCCAGCCAGCCAGCTTGGTGTGTGCTCTGCCAGCTGCCACATGCTCCTGTCCCCACACAAGCACCAGCCTTGCAGCTGAACGTGACTACAACTACCCTCTGGTCTCCTGCAACTCCCCAGGACCCTGTTCCTCCTCCCCAGAGAGATGTTAAAACCTCCAAACTCCTCAGGCTGCAGTGAGGATCATTTAGTGACCCATGTACACAGCAAGACTCATCATTCCCAGGCTCACCAAAACCCAATGCACCCAGGCAGGAGCACGCCAATAATCCTAGTGTGAAGGGACCTACCCTCAGCCATCTGCAGCATCCCACAGAATTACTGCTGGAGAGGACAAGAGGTTGAATCTTTGCTTGCCTCCCTCACGGCAACGCAAGCATTTGGCTGGCCTGTGTATGGTCAGTGCTGGGTCAACTGTGCTGGTTCCCCTGCCTCTGCTGCTCAGTCTGCCCCAGCTGGTGGGTTTCCAGAAGCTCTGTTTCATGACCAGGGCTTCCTGGGCTGATGGAAACCTCTAGGGCACAAGTTGGAGCTGGCAGTGACACTGCTGTATCTGACTTGCCAATGTTTTCTGGTAGAAAACCATAGATTTAGTAGCTGAGCATTTCCACAATGAACGTGACAAGGCAAAGGGAAGCAATCATTCTAGTCAAGGAGCTTCAGGAAACAGGTTGCTCTGCCCAGGTACACACAACTTTTCTAACAAGTCCCTTGTGAGGCTCCCCATCTCTGTGCTATGGAGCAAAGGCTTGGCATTTGGTGCAGCCAGCAACTTCTCAGTGGCCAGGGATGGTTCAGAGAGACTGGGCAGGTAGGAACAAAGGCAGTGTTGCTCCCTTCATCACAGCGCTTGATGGATCATGCCTAGAAAAATGCTGGACTTATTCTGCAGCCTTGGCTCAAGTTTCCCTTCTCTCCCTCTGCTAGCAGCGTGCTGTGTGCCAGGTGGCTGCATTTCATTACGGAGTTTATAAAGCGCCTTGGGAAACAAGGCATGGGGGGATGAGAAATTACGCACACATTTCACTCAGCTCTGACTGTTTGTCATCACATTGTACAGAAATGTAATAATCACCAGGGCGGGCAGGGGCTGCAGAAGGGAGGCACTAATCACATTTGCACCATTCCTATAGTTTGCGGCTTTTATTCAGGCTTCCATCTGCCTGGGCTGTAGGACTGGGGATAGTTCTTCTGCTTTGGGGTTAGAACCATCTTCAGCTTTATGTGCTGTCAAGTCAAGGCCTGACATCTCATTTTTCCCTTGGGTTGCAAAGCAGTCCTAAAATACTCCTCTGCACTGACCACACTGGTGGTGCAGGAGTCTCTGCCCACTCCCATCCCCCTGTGCTTGAGGTGCTGAGTACAAAGCCCTTTGTGCTAGAGGTGAGGTCTCCAGCACTCCATGACCAACCCAGCTCCTTCTCCTTGGCTTTTGGAAGACCAGCAAAGGCTGACGGCAGAGAGAAGTTGGTAGGAACCTGGGCTGCTTAGGAATTTGCCACATGCACAGTTACTTTAAATGGCTCAGACCTGCTGCCTGCAGGTGTCTTATTTGAGGGCTTTCAGATGACTAATAGCTCTATTATTCCCTGTGAGGCATATACCAGGTGACCCTTTAACAGACAGGAGAGAACAACACCTGGCAACAAAGCACAAAGGAACGCAGCTGGCTGCTTGGATGCACTGGCCCAAAGTCCCTTTTTATAGTTCTGTCCTCACCTGCAGGGGGTGGTGGGATGAAGATATCGAAGAACAGCAATGCCAAGGCTCAGCATCAGCACTCCCCTCTTTGTTATGGTGGAAATGCCCAGGGGAGCGTCCCAGTTGTGGCCATTTCTGGAGAAGGGCATCACTCGGGGCTGTGCTTTCATGCTGTAAAGCTTATGGCTGCTGCAGCGTAAAGCATCCCCAGCTCCCCGTACCCTTGCTGCATCTTCGTGCTTCCCCACTTCACACATAGAGGAGTCAAACAGATCAGGTAATCTGGAAAAATCATTGTAAACTAACCATAAAAACAGATTTACCTGTTGGTCAGTTCATTCTTTGGGTCACCAAAACAACACTGCCAGCACAACATGCAGGAGCTGCGTCCTGCTGCAGGGAAGAAGAAAAGGCTGTTGAATTGTGAAAGGTGTTTCTCAAGCTCCCCAGAAAGTAGCTTTAGATGAGCACTGGCAGGCTGGCCTCCTGCCTGACTGATAGCAAGACTGCCCTGGGTTAAGGTCAGGGATGTTTTCATGTACACTGGTATCTCCTGGCCTGGTCTCATTTGTCCATCTGGCAGCATTCAGCACGGATGTGAAGCTCCCGGGATTCAGACATCTCCCATTTCCCTACAGAAGCTGTTCCATCAAGCTGACTTCTGTAGCTTTAGCCCCAGCAATGAGATTTCCTTATTTATTTTCTGGGTTGAAGGGTTCTCTGTTACTGTCTTCCTGCTCAGCTCCTTGCTGGCTGAACCTTCCCCAAAATTACATAGCATTGGGCATTGGCGGCTCATCTTGTTGTCCTTTCCAGCCTTTAACTGAGCCAGACAATTGATGTCCATGTTCCTGGGTCTCCCACAGTGCAGTGTGGTGTGCAGGCGGTAGCATGGCCAGCCCCATCAACATTTCACCATTCAAGCACCATTCCACAGCAGAAAGACCCCAAGACACAAGGACACCATTTACTAAATGAAATTTCCATCACTGCAATCTAAAGATCACAACTTCTTTTCCTGGGCACAACGTGGGCATTGAGAGGGGGTTGGCTGCTTTCTCCTTCTAGCTACTTTTTCCACATTCAGACTGTCTACACACTTTTCCTTCTTCATCCACCTTCCCTGAAACGTGGCTTCCCCCAGAATTGAGCTCAGCCCAATACCTAAACAAACAAAGGCTATCATTATCTCTTTCTGCCAGTGAGCTTTCCTGTTGACACAACATCTTAGAATGCTCTTTTGTGTCCTACTAACTGTTCACGTTGGTGCTCCTTCAGCTTTGGATCCACTACAACCCCAGGAGTGTTTCTGCATATCTGCCTAGCTCATTGTCCCTCATCCACAATCTGTGTGATGATCTTTGCAAGTTTATGCTATACTGCATTTGTTCCTAGTGAACCCCATCACAGGGGCTATTTCTGCTCCATTTCTCTGCTATATGGAGCTCCACTCAAACTCTCCTCGTCTTGCATTACTCACACCTCTCCTCCCGGTGTGGGGTGGCTGCACGCATCCTGCTATCCTTGTCCAACACACTAAGCAGCCCTTGTGCAGAAGACCTCTGTTTTCTGGTAGTTTCTCCCTTTCTTCCTGTTTTCTAGGTGCAATCAGGAAACATGTCTATAGCATGCCACCAAGTCTGCTATCTGCAACAGTAATAAATGCATTGCCAAAAGCAACCTACGTGGGACGTCTCGCTCCCTTACCCAACATCAAGTCCTCACTGTAGATCAATTAACTGCCATGGAGTTGGGAAGTTTTATTCCTGCTTTGAGTTTGGATCCCACTGCAGAGATGATGGGTGTGTGTGGCACTGGTTTCCCACTGGTTGGTAATTTTGAAGCTTGGCAAACAAGCAGAAAGATACAAAACATTAAAATCCCATGATAAAACTTGGCTTGCTTTGCCGTAGTCCGGCTGCCACATATTGTTTCCATTTCTCAGTTTTTTCCTTCTTTTAGTCTCCATTTACTGCAATGTGACAGCAAAAGAGCTTCTTATTACAAAACAGGCACTTGTCACTTTGTCTATGTCAAAACACCCGAACTCCTCTTCTTGTTCCTCACCCATTTTTTTCCCCCCTTTTTCCTTCATATGTGCTCCCTTTGCCCAGTCAGGATGATCTCCCTGTGAATCCAGACTACTCCAAGGAAATGCTTCCACTTAAATATAATCCACAGGGCAACCACTTCCAAGCTGATCTTGTCATGGCTTGCTTTGTGTGGGTCTCCTGCAAGTAATTTCCTCCTGAAATCTCAAGCTGAATGCAAGAGAATCACCTGTCTTTTTAATCAAGAAATAATTTCAGCTGGGTAATGAATAGTCTGAGAAATGAAGATGGAAGGAGCCAAAGCCCTCCAGCAGAACAGCCTCCAGTTTTGTGCTATTAATGCTCCTTATGAAATGTGTCAAATCTCCGCCAGCCTTCGCTGGGTCTGCTCTGGGGACTCTGCTTCGTGATCAGGGAAATGTGAAGATAGTTGAGGATGTCAGGAGAGCATCTCCTGAAGGACAGATGGCTCTGGCATGGCTGCTACCTCCAAGCCAAATGTGGGGAGACCATATGTCACCTGTGCTGGGGTTGGAACCAGGTGTGAGCACCTCACTGCTTTGCCTGCAAGCAACAAGAAGCCAACTGAGATGCTGAGAGCAGGCTCTGAGCATGCACAATCCCTTGCATGGAGCCCTGCTGAGCTACATCAGGTCCACTGGCCAGTTTTGCTGGAGACACTTAACACAGAGCACCCAAGGTCCCGGTGACAGCCCCTGTAGCCCACCGGTGGCTTGTGGTGCTCAGCGTGCGATGTCCTGTCCCAGTGGTGAAGCCAGCGGTCCCAATGCTGAGCATCATCCTCCTGCTTGCTCCATGGGATGCATCCCCTTTGCTGGGTGCTGGATGCTGAAGAACCAAAATAACTCCCTGTTTTTCCCAGCCAGCGCTGAGCTGGGATCTGTTTGGGAAGGCAACTGCGACACCGCAACAGATGGCCAAGAAAGCAAACGCTGTTTTTTATGTCACCTCCGTGTTTCCTCCTCTGCTGTCTCCTGCGCTGGAGGCGGTGTTTGGAATTGGTGGGAGCTGCCAGCGCGCGGCTGGCGCCAGCACTGAAAAGGCAGCTTTATGACCTCCATCAAGGCTTTCTCCTGCAGGAATCTGTGCCAAAGACGGGGTTTGGAAGAGGACTGGTGCTTGAGGTGGGGTGTTTGCTTTCGCAGAGCTGCTGAACGGGTCCCCACCGCCTGCCCACTGGCCCTGTCTGTTTGCTTTTGCCCTGAAGAGCCAGGGAAACTGGGCCAGGGTCTCCTTCTGCCAGCTGGTGCCTTCTTCTGGCTTTTCTTCTTATGGACCTGTCGCTAACTGCATATAGAGGACTCTAAGCTAGCCAAGGCTTTGAAAAAAAGCAGTTTTCTGAAAGTTCCTTGATCTGCCACTGCCTCTCTTCTGTCTTTGTGCCTGGCACTTTGCATCTCCAGGCAAGGGACCACTGACCTCCCCCTCCTGGGGCTCAAACGTTCAAACGTGGCAGTGTCCAAGGAGGAACAGGCTGGTGAGGGATGGAACCAGATCCCTGATGTAATGAGATTCAACGGGGAGAGGAACACAGCTGAGCAAGAGAAGGGAGCACAGAGAAGCTGGCGATATACGTGGCAGTCACTGTACCTTAGAGTGGCCCGACACGGGGACACAGGGACGTATGGCCCCATCCCACATAGGCAGCCACAGCTCCATGCCACCATCTCTGCTCCCATGGCAGGAGGCTGCCAGGACGCCAGCTCCTTTCACAGCCTGCCTGGCACAGAAGGAGTGACTGACATCTCTGTTTGGCACAGCACCCATCTGCCTCCTGCTCCCGCCTTGTTGCACTTGGCAGTTCTCCCCCTCCTCCCTCTGTTTTTCCACTGGGACATCTCACACTCCTCTGCCTTGGCAGCAGGGAGACAGACAAGAAGGGGTGGATGGATACACGGACCCAGAACAGCTCAGCCATGGCTCTCCTGCCTGGGATGGAGGAAGAGCTTCCCTAAATTCAAGAGCCTGGGAAGGGAAATTCAAACCCCAGCTCAAGATGGTTCAGGAGAATAAAACAAGAGATGATGGTGGCAGACATGGGGTGGGGAAGGAGGGCAGGTACGATACCAGGCAAAGTCTGCAGCAAAGAAGCAGAAGGTAGGGAGAGGCAGAGAGGAGCTGGGGGGTCTGCACCCACACACCCAGGCCCAGGAGCATTGACATGGAAACAACTTGCTATTTGCAGCACCAGCATCCTTCCTGCTCCCCCACTGAGCCAGGCTAGGTTTTTCTATGCCCAACCCCAGCTACATCTGTGCCACCAAGGTGTGTGCCACATCAAGGACCCTGCCATGGAAATGCTGCTTGGAGTAGACCTGATGAAGGCAAAGAATGGGATACACCAAGCACCTGTACAGCTCCAAGCTCTGCAAGGATCCCACCCTCCCACTGGCCACCATAGCCACAGGATAGCCCTCCTTGTCTTCCTTTGTGTCTTGACAGGTCCTTTTCCAGCTGTGGGACATTTGCTGTTGGTGGAGTATGGAGAGAAATGAAGCCCTGGGTGCTGGGTCCTGAAGCTGTGTCCTCCAGCCCTGCTCTCAAAGAGCCCATCAGCTGCTGTCTGAGCAGAGCCAGACCATCTCTTTTTGCCCCTTTGCTTACGTACCTCAAGAAGCAGCACTGCCAACGGGCAGCTGCCAAGCGATAGTCCCCTTGGTGTGACCCTTGTTGAGTCCTCATCCCCTGCTGCTGCTCTGCCCCACAGCAGGGACGGACAGACACCCACCGTGCATGTCTGCCTGTCTTGGCAGAGTGTTATTTTGGGACAAGGTTTCCATGAATAACTTCCCTCATCTGCCAAACCCAAATTAAAATTTGCTGCCAACAGTCACGAGCCCTCCCCCCAATCCTTTTTTTTTTTTTTTTAAAAACAAAATTTCCTGCATTAAGATAAACCAGTGATAAAACCAGACTGTGCATTAAACACCAGCCCACGCGGTCTGGGAAACAAAGAGCATGAAGGAACGCTGCGATTCAAACTGTTGCTAGCTGATACACATTTGGGCATGTCAGCTTGTAAAGGATTTTCTCAGAACAATCCTTTCAGATTTCGAGTCTGCAACACAAGATTGTGTGAAAAAGTGCTACAGCCTGCAAGTATGTGAGTCCCAGACCCAGAGGTATCACAGAATGGTTGAGTTTGGAAGGGACCTCTGGAAGTCATCTGGTCCAACGACATCTTGGAGGACCCAGAGCTGATGCCCTTCCATGAGGACTGAGAGATCAGTGCAACACAAAATGTCCCAGCAGCCAGGTTCAGTGTAGCTCAGGAAACTCCTTCACTCACTGAAGCACCTGTAGTAGCTTTGTGCGTGAATGCAAGTGTCTGGAAATGAAAGGAGTGATGGAGAGAGCATGCAAGTGGGGGAAGAAACCCCTGGGAAGAAACCAGAGCCTGGCACTTGTGTGCATGATGCACCCCAAACCCCTGACAGCCTGGCAGGGACAGGCAGCACATCCTCATGGCATTCATTTCCCATCACCTCCACCTGGTCTATTCTAGGAAAGGCTGCCTAGAACTCATCCACCCGAGGCGTCACACTTCACAGCTCCCATCCCTTCCCACGCAGAGCTCAGCTGGCAGCTTGCTTCCTCGCTCTGAATAAACACCTCTTCCCCTCCTGCCCTCCCAGAGGCGCGGGGCCTGTAGGCAGCCCTGCCCCGAAGGATCAGTACCGATTACCCCTGTGCCCCAGGGAGGATGAGGAAGGATGAACCCCTGTACAGCACTATATTTGCCTGGTTATGCATCAGGATACGATCAACAACATCTGGGATCAGGACAACCTGAGCATCATCAGTGTCACACTGGCCTTAAGCAGTGCCCTGCTCCCCTCTGAGGGTAGGAAAAAAGGGGTAGGGATAAAAGCTACACCAGGGTCTTCACCCCTTGGTTTCTGTTTCCAGCCAGGGTAAGAAGGGGTAGCTGCCACCAAAGGTAACACCAAATGGTTCAGTAGCCAGGGCCAAACTGGTGATCTGGTCCAGGCAAATTCCAACCCAACTCTGAGAATCATTCTAGTGTTAATCCATGGCCAAATACTGGTTTTGAGGACCACAGGTGGTTTGTGGCTCCCTGGAGAAGAATCCCAGCTCCTTTCCAGCTCCTTGATGCAGAGAGCTGGTGGTGCCCAAATGTCCTCGGTTGCTGTGGATGCTGACCCAACCCCTCCTATAGTGGAAACAATGAATTCTTCTGAAAGCTCCCTGTCAGCAGAACATCACAGCACAAGGGTGAAAGACCAGGTGAACCTCCTCTCTCTTGAGATATCTCAGAGGTAACCACAGCCATAAGCAAGTTCAGAATCTCACCTGATTTCAGGACTCAGGCCAGTGCTCATCAATGAAGGAAATGATAATCCAGAACACAGAGCACTGTCCTGCTCTGAAAGGACACAGTCAAGCAAGCAAAGACTTGGTGACAGCTTGACCATGGAATGTGCAGAACAACTTTTTCAGGAAATGAATCTAGGGCTGCTTCTGGGGGGGACTGATGATATGAGATGTGAAGATCCAGAGGAAAGAAAAGAAAGAACTGGCCACTTGGGGAATGCACACATGGAGAGACCAGCGAGCCCAGATGCAGAAGATGACAGATGATGACATTAGCACCACTAAAACAGACTTAGATCGTGAGGTTGTGAATGCCTCTGTCCTGTTTCAAAACATAGCACAGGATTGCTCTCTCACAGGAGGAGCTGGCAATACGTGGAAACTCCAACAAGCCCCACATTCAAGCCTCAGGTAGAATTATCCAACCAACTGCCTCCTCTCAGGACTTCATTTATGAAACACTCAACATTTCACAAGCTTAGCAATCAGTTCAATATCAGACTGACAGCAGGGCAGATAATAGCCTATATCCTTATTATGTCATTTAATCCCTGCCATTTTAACCCTGAGTATTGTCTTTCACAGTGGCCACAAGCAGATACCTGCATAGCCAGGAACAATTTCCCCTGATAGTCTCCCATTTCCCAGATCATTTTCAGACTTCTGCACTTCCACTGAGTAATTCTGTGGATTTTTCTTTCAACAAATGCATCTAGTTTCCTTTTGAATTCATATAAACTTTTACCACCCTAACATCCTGCAACAAAGACTTCCACAGGTCAACTCCCCATGTATGTAAGGTGTCCCAGCACACAAGTCCTCCTGTTGCCTCTCAGCTTTGGCTCCTAAGCACACGCTGCCACTGTTGCAATGTTAACAAAGCGCACCATACTCTGGTGGATGGTTTGGCCCAGGGTTTTTGGCAGGTGCTCCTTGAGGCAGCTGTAATCACTCATTTAAATCTCATTTATTTTTATTTTAGAAAGCTCCCTAACAACACAAAAGATTTCTTTCCTGCATCTCATTGGAATTGTGTGCATATTGCCATGGCAACCATGCCAGAGACTTTTGTGGTCCCAGACCCATTTTATTGGTTATTAGGTATCTGTGCAATAAAAATATATATATAGCTCTGTTCTCCCATCTGTCTGCTCCATCTGCTTATTTCAAAGCAAAATACAACCAGTTGGCTCAGCCACAGCTTTCTCTCCTTCCTTGTGGGAGTGGCTGAAGGAAAGAGAGATGCATCTGCTGGTGGCCATGGAAGTGGTGATGGGAAGGAGGAGGAATGAAAGACTTCACTGTGGACATGCACCTGACCATCACACAACATCTGCAAGGTTAAACCAATCCTTTCTCGCAGCCCAAGCCCCTGCTCCCAGTAACCAGACTGCCCGTTACCGGTTATCTCCCAGGTGTGAAGGTGAGAAGCTTAAGGGGACTCTGGCCAACACAAACCTTGTTTGCTGCTGGTGGAACTGCCGTGGTGCAGCTGCAGCTCAGCCCCAGCCAGCTGCCTTCCTGCTGTGGGGTCACTGGGGAAGTAAAGTCAAACATTACGGTGTTGGGCAGCACAGGAAACTCATCACTGCTTCAGGACACGCAGCCAAGCTGCATCTATCAAATCCTTTTTACCTTCTCTAAAGTGAGGGAGAAAAGTCACTTCATCCCAATTCACACCATTCCAGGGAATGAGAAAGCACCGGTAACGAGACCTCTGGGCCAAACTGACCATGTTCCCCCCTACAGTCATCTGCCTCAGGCTGGAACCCACACCAAAAGCTATTTGACATGTCCCCACTAACTCCTTCTGGTAACGTTTGCCTCGCATGTCCACCCCCACAGCCTCCACTGGGAGATAGGATGCGTTTCCAGCCTCCCAGCTCCCTTACATTATTTAAGCTGTCGGGTGTTAATTATAGTGCTGTGTTTCAACTTGATGCCTCCCAGGGGTCCCAACCACACTAACAGGCTAAAAGCGGTTCCCAAGTGAATACTCTGGGAGCCTCTGCTAGAGCCAAGTCTGTCTTCATCAGCCAGAGCAGACATTCCCTATTGCTCTCGGGAGGCTGGAGCAGCATATTCTGCTGGAAGACCCATATCTGCGCTTTCTTACCCTGCAGAACAGTCCTTCCTGCCCATGAGATGGGACCGCAACTTTCTTGCAAGGAATGGCAAATTGGCCGTCAGCTTCTCAACATCGCCACCTCCTCACCTGCCTCCCCACAAGCTCCAAATCTCTCCATGCAGAAGGAAAGGGCAGGGAGGACACACAGCCTCGTCCAGCTGGGGATGCCTCAGAGCAGAGGGTGACCCTCAGTGTGTCCTCTCCCACAGCTGCATCCTGCTCCAGCTGACCTCCAGGGGTGACTCTGTCCCACTGGTTGAGCTCCCTGTTTCACATGAGCTGGAAAAACTCTGCTGCCCTTCTACTGAGGTAAATCCACTCCCACAGTCACAGCACTGTGACCACTGAGCCCAGAGGACCCAGCACGTCCCTCTCGGTGCAGGAAGTGTTGCTAAGCAGTTGCTAAGCAAGTGGTCAGGCCAAGTGAGAATAAGTAAATAAGAAACCGGCGTGATGCTGGTGCAGTCTAGCTTGTAGCAGCATCCTCCAGCCAGGCTGCACCCAGGACAAGGATCAGTGGTCTGCCACCTCTCTGCCTCGTGTGACCACAAACATCTGCTCCAACCGCAGGGTCAAACCATTTCAACTTGCTCAGGGCAAGAGCATGGACAAGAAAAGTGGGGGTAGACTGTAGCAGAGGGAAAGGCTTGAGGATCTTGCTCCTGACACAAGAGCATCCACTTCCCTCAGCTGTTGGAAGGGAGATGCTGTGTTGTGAGCCTTTGTCTCCAGGAGAATCAGATCTAATGGCTCAGACATGCCAGAGGAAACCCAAAAGCTGGCTGGGGAGCGCTTCACAAAGTGCCTGCTGCTGGCACCATCTTCCAGCTGTACCCACTTGAGTCCGTGCCCTGCTGGCCAAGCACCGTGAAGAGCAGCATGGGCCAGTGACTACAGCCAAGGGAGGTCCAGCCATGTGCCCTCTGCCACTCTTGGCTGGTTGGAAACATTTTTCTCTACACCTACAGGGCAAGTACTGAAAGAGGGTTCACAGCATGTTTGGAAGGATACAACTCTTTAAAAAAAAAAAAAAAAAACAGGCAAAAGCAGAAAAGAGGCAATAAAAGAGAAAGAGGAAAACAAAGCTGAGAGTTATATTGCATTGAGCCTAACTATAAGTTTGATGGTTAAGAACAGCCTTTAGACCAGATCTGGGGCTGCTGTTCAGCTCTTATGTGCTTTGCCAAATTTACATAATAAACCCACAGTAATTATAATTTCATCTTGAATAGGTATTATTTTAATTGCGACTGCCTTTCCTGCTCAGCACTAATTGGAGAAGTCACAAAAGAACATCAAAGCGGGAAGGCTGGGGATGACTGCGGCCTCTCCTTCCTCCAGCCCGTTCACATGCCCCATCACGCTCCCTTGCTGGCCAACCTCGCTGAGGCTTTGTGCAGTGCAAAGCAAACCACATAGTGCCAAAATAATCGGTCCTTAAGCAGCCATGCAAAGAAACCAAGCATCTTCCTGCCCAGGACAACTGTAGCCCTCAGAAAAGCTGTCCCAAGAAAATGTTCCCAGCCACCTGGCACTGGGGATGGGCATCACAGACTCAGAGTCCAGGTAGGGTCATCACTGCTCTACCAGGGCCCTAATTCAGATCTGCACTGACCCACACTGGGCTCTGCTCTGTTCCCCCAAGATCCCTTTTCCCCCCTGCCAATGCAAAGGAAGAGGGTCTGGGGGTAACAGATGGCTGTTTGTTTTCCAGTGAAGGCAACCACACTGCTTTCAGTAACTTCATTCTCATTGTTTATAGCCTGATATCCAGCCTAAAGCCTTTGGGCTGCAAATTATGTTGATTTGCTTGCTTGCTTTTCAGTGGATGTGAACAGCCATTTCTCACCACCATTTCAAGGACTGGTAGCCTGCCCCTGCCCTTCTTTGGCACTTCTCTCCATACACTTGAACTCTGTTCTTGTAGAGATGTTCAGACCTTCCAGATGTCCCTGCCTGCTGTTAGCTGCCCTCTCTAATTTGTCATCTTCTAAGCCATGATGATCAAACATGGACATTCTCCAGCTGAAGGCTCATCAGCAGTGAGCAAAGTGCACTAATTATTTCCTGCATCTTGGATGTTGCATATCTTTGGAGAAGGAACAGACTGAGTTGACAGTGGTCTTTTTTGGGGCTTGAAAGAAATGCTACATAAAATTACACAGGAACACTTTTAATTAATTGCCTTGCACTGACAGCAGCTGGCAAGACATCCCTTTGCCCATCAGCATTTAGACAATTAGTTAGCTCTGTACTCCACCTGAGATGGTGGAGTGGCTCTATATTCAGCTTTTGGATAAGCTCAAAGTGAATCACTTCTATGACTGATCATCTACAGAGAAAAGTCTCTACATTTCCTTTCTTCCAAGATTACAGTCACCAGCCCAGGGATCAAACACTGTCAGGGAGACTCTGTCCTCTGGGGAGGGTTCGCTATTTAGGCAGGAGTTGCCTGAGACAGGGAACCTGGGGCTCCCACGCTCCTCCTCTGCACTAAGCCTGTCTGCACCTCCCTGTAGGTGCTGGGCAAGATGCAAGGTCCAGGCACACTGGGTTTTCACAGAAGCCCATTTTGCACCATGTTAGCAGCAGAAACAACTCGATTATCCCACTAGATCCCTGCCCGCAGCCTGTTTGCCACATGTGAGGTGGACAGTCAGATCCAAGATACTCCTGGAGTTGCAAAGAACTAACACAAGGCTGTCCCCAAAGCATTTATACCTCATTGGATTAGGCAGTTTAAGAAACAATCCCAGCTGCCCCAAGCAGGGCTTGCTGAAGGCTGAGGTTACACCAGCAGGCACAGGAACTGCAAATTGTAAACTGAACTTGCAGTCACCTTGAGATAGGAAGTATACTATAAACTGTCACAAACAACAGCAGGTACTTGCTTGTAACTTCGGTTTTCGTAAAAACCCCTAGTGCAATCATATCTCAAGTACTTGGTGATAAGAAATATTGGGATTGATTTTATTCAGCAATCCCAGATGAAGTTATGGAAATACAACTGCTGAATATGGCAACGTAGCGGTCAAATAAATCTGCATAGCTTATTTTACAGCATGCCAACAGCAAAATAAACAGTTCAGGCCTGGTGACAGTACTGTTCAATTCAGCAATGCGCTGTCATCGTAAGAGTGTGGGCAGACACATAAAACAAATACACAAGTAGAGAATAAAACAGGAAAAAATAGCTTTAAACACAGGGACCAGCTACGTGCTAGCAGTACTTAAGCAGTTAAAAGCTTGAAGAGTTGTGGTTTAAGCATGTGTTTGAAAACTGGAGAGAAGGATAATGAATAATCTTATCACTGAATTGAGGTAGACAACTTTGGAAGCCAAAAGTTAACTCTGTGATGCATGATTGGAAGCGATGTGTGTTCCTGGTAGAAATCTGGGCCTGCTGTATCAGAATAATGACTTTTATTAACTGCTGGTTTAAGTTAAAACAAGTTAATGGTTATAAAGAAAATAAAGATCCAATGGATCTCAAGTATAAATGAGATTGCAAAGTTAAACCAGAGCAGCATTATTTCAACTTCAATTTCTTAAGAAACAGCATCTTAAGATTATTAGTTAATAAAATTGATACAATAAGAGTAAAAATGCTGTTAATTACACCCTTAATATAACCAGAAGTGTGTGTGGGGGGGCAACTCCCATCCTCCCTAGAGGTGTCTGGAGGAGGACAGGTGGAGGACAACCTTCTGGAGACCTGGCTGCTTGCTCAGATGCAGGTGGCCTCAGTGAGGTTTGAAGGCACTTGAGGGCACCTTTGGAGCTCCTCTCCCATATCGTTGCCACGGGCCATGCAGGAGGCCACCCTCCAGCACAGGAGAACAAGGGTGGCAGGAGGAGGATGTGTGGGTGGAGCTGACCCATTCAGAAGTGTTGGTGCCCCAGCCTTGGGGTATCTCAGCCGATTGCTGCCAGCAGCACAGGGGCATGGATGCAGGTGGTGAGAGAATCCCAACAATGCAATCTCCTCCACNCTCCTCCACCCCAGCAGCAAGGACAGCAAAAATCCCTTCCTCTTGGGTGCAAGAGAACAGCGAGCTCATCACCAGTGGCTGCAGACACCAAACACCAACTGCCCTTCCTTCCCTCGCACCCACCTTCACTTCTCCAAGCAGCGCCACATGCTGATCAAAAGCCAGACCTCAATCTTTCTGCCTTTAAACACATCCCATCCTGGGNGGGGGCTCTAATGCTGCTCAGCAGGCTTGGCCCCGCCAGCATGAGCGGCCGCCTCAAAGGGTTGTGATTTGCCTCATTACTGGAGCTGATGTGCAGCATCCACAGGATGTGTCCTGTGCCTGGGAGAGCTACCTAATGAGACATCGCACCAGTGGTCCTGCTGGCGCTGATCGGGGAAGGGAGCCGGGCTTCAAACGATGCCACTCGCTCCCTTTGTGCGGAGGAAATTTCCCCACGTCATTAAAACCAACCAGCCCATAAGGTTGCAGGGCTTGGTGCTGGGGAACAACACGTAGCCAGCATGGGAGGGCAGCCCTCCCCAGAGGGATTCATGGCGGGATCGAAGCCATTTGGCACCAGGGAGGCTCCTGCTACACTGTGGGGCCGTGCTGTGCTTGCAGGGCACCTACGGGGATTTTCACGTTGCACCCATGGCTTCACTACGGACACCAGGCTCCCTTGGGTCCCCAGCAAGGGGCTGCATCCCAGCAAGGGGTGCTCTGGTGCAGGAGAGCCTCAGCAATCACTGCGAGCAAGGAGGAACGAGAGGTTGTCATGGATACCAACATGCAACCAAGGGCCCAATCCTGCACTGCACTGCTCCTCCTGGCCCCCCCTTGCCCAGTTGTGTGGGATCAGAGGAAGTAAAGGCAACTGAAAAAATAAAACCTGCTATGAACATGGCTTTGGTTCCCACTCCTATTGACCCAGCTCTACCTCCCAGTGCCCATTTTGCTGGGCTGAGTCTAGATTCAAGCAGATCTGCATGAGGGCAAAAAGGGGGCAATAGTTTGAGTGCAGAGCCCCCAGGCTTGCACAGTTATTCTAAAATACACAAAGCCAGCATGTACTTCGGGCTAACCAGCTGCTGATGGCAGTAAGGAAGATGAGGGAAGATGGATGTGCGAGGAAGGGTGTTTGGCAGTTTGGGGAGAGCACCAATTCTGAATTTACTGGGGAGATTCAACCTCTCCAGGGCTAGATTCAGCCCCCAGAACTGGGCAGCAGCTTTGCTCAGGATTTCCCCCGGGTTGGGTAGGGCTGAATTTGGCCTCCAGAGGTTTTTACAAACACCTCAGGTGATCATTTTCAGAGAAAAACACCTCCCCAGATGTAAAACAGAGGCTTATTTCATACTGAGATGTTTTGGATTTCCCATTTGAACTCAATGTTTCCATTTATCATATACTTTTTTGGCTTTCATTCTGGCTAAAATTTCCCATAGAGTTGATCAGTGTTCTACTTAAGCCTTAGGATTTTTGCCAGAAGATAAATTCTGGACCAGATTTTTTTTTTTTTTTTTTTTTAAATTGGGAAATACTGCAGAACCTTTGGAATATGAAATTTCAGTTCCTGACTTACTTCTGAAAAGCTTCTCTTACCTGCACAGAATTGCCCTGATTTAACAGAAGACCTTTTAGGATCCAGCAAAACTGAGATCTAACACAAATAGGAATATTTTCAAGATATTGCTTGCAAACATAAGCATCAATTAGTTATCTCAGTCTGGTTAAATAGCAGTGTGGGCAGATGATTACAAATGATTGCATTGCTGCCACTTACTGCCTTACCACCCCACGCCAACAATCCCTTTGGTTTTCCAGAAACCCAGTGACCTTGGTCTTCCTCTTAGATCCCAGTCCGGGGAAGCACCCAAACACATGCTGACACAAACATCCCCAGAAGCTGAAAATACCATGGGTGCTAACAGACTTCTGTCCTAAACCTAGAACAGGAACAGCCT
Source organism: Anseranas semipalmata (assembly GCA_013399115.1). Lineage (NCBI taxonomy): Eukaryota > Metazoa > Chordata > Aves > Anseriformes > Anseranatidae > Anseranas > Anseranas semipalmata. Next base: position 83,664 of record VXAA01000761.1, read on the forward strand.
GTTTTCCATGCTCCCGTGGAGCAGCAGCACCAGGAGAGCAGCAGGACATTAAACTCTGGTATGTTGCAGGAATCCACAAAATGCAATGAACTGAAAGGGACTTTTGACCAACCCCAGGAGAGAGCATCCAGAGACATGTGAGCTAGACCTCTGTGCTAGACCCGTGTCTGCTTGCAGCTGAGCCATTCCCCCTCCATAGGGAATTCTTTGAGCCCCACTGGAGGAGCCTGACCAGGGCATGGGGAATTTTGCTCCCATGCTTCTTGCTCTTGATTGCAAGGTCAGCTCCCCCTGCCAACCCACAGCATGGCCCATGCAACCCAGGACAGGGGACAACCATGATTCCCACCCACAGCCCCATTAATTACACTCATCTCAAGATTAGTCAGAGGGAATTTGTTCCCTCCAAGCTGGGCTGTGGAGTTAGTTGGGCAGCAGCTGCTGCTGCCTCCTCATCCCAGACCTTGCCAAGTCAGCAACCTCCTTACATGTTGCTGGATGTCTCTGGTATGTACATAGCTGTGGGTGGGCATTAGTTTTGTCTCGTTAGCTTGATTGTGGTTTGGACTGCAGCCCTGCGGGTTCATTCAAAAGTGGGTTGCAAATTCTTTTAGAATTTTGCAGAGGGGAGAAGCTGAGAGTGACTGTGGTGGCTGAACATGTCCAGAGTCCATAGCAGAAAGAGAGAGCTCCAGTGGTCCCCAGTCCCCATGCCTGCTGAGGCCATACACAACCTTCCCCCAACACCTCCAGCCTGGTGGAGCAGCTGGAAGGTGACAGACCTGGAACCTGCCTGTTCCCACCATCTCCTCTAGCTTTACTCCAGGTTGCAGCTCTTCCTGCTTCAGAGCCCCAAACCCAGCACTCCCATCACTGGCTTTTCCCTACCTTCAGCTTGCTGATGCCAAAGCTGGGTTCAATCACCTGCTGCAGTCCCACAGAGGATCCCTGGGAGCTGGGAAAGGGCTGGGGGGAGCATCTTGGAGCTTTATAGCCGGCCAGTGGCCCTCCTGTCATCTCCTGCCTGCACCTCCCACCTGAACACTGCCAGCCTCCGCCCCTCAGACATCACACACACCTGTGCCCTACTCTGCCTCTCCTCCACTGTGCTTTTCTCCCTGTTCTCATCTCCAAGGCAGTTTCTGGCATCCCTGCCCATGTACTGGCCATTGCTGGGCCAGCTGGTCTGCTGGCAATGGGCCTCAGCAAACAGTTGCCAGCCCACGCTTTCTGCAAAAGAAGTTTCTTGGGACAGCTTAGTGCCCCTGAAACTACCGTACTAAATACAAGACTTGGAGCTGAACCGATGCCCTGCTCTAAGCCTGCTTTTTCTACTCCAAGCAGTAGAGCCAGCCCATTCACTTGCTTGGATTTTGGATCCAGAGCTCGTTTCTCCTAAAAAATCACCCACTGCCTGCCCAGGCTGCTCTGTGCTGGAGCGCTGCCTCTCGCACTGCATTGCTGCCCTCTCCTGGAGTCTGCAATAGCCGCTGAGTTTAGGAAAGTTTCAGCTATGGATTATAAGCTCTTCTTTGAGGCCATGAAGGTGGGAATCCTTCTGAAAGCCCTATGTCACTTGCTTGGCAAGGTTGGCTTTGAAAATGAAGAGATTTGGGGCTGACCTGCCCTGTCCTATATAACCTCGACCCCAGCAAATGGTCTGGCTTTTTCAAGGGTATAAAAAGTGGTAGTGTTCCCTGCCTGGGGAACAATGCTTTCCGTGAGTAAAGACAAACAATCGGTCAATTTGTATGATAGGTTCCTCCCCCTTATAACCTCCATGTCCCCCCCCTTATAACCTCCATGTCACTCTGTGTCTGGTGTATCCAGTTGTGCAGAGAGATGCAAACAGAAGCCAATCTTTATAGCAAAAGAAATAGTTGTAGTCAGAGCTATTTGGGAAGACAAATTCAGGGAAGAGAAATGTGTCCCTATTCTCCATTGCTGGATACTTCAGTCTGTGAGGGGTGGCTGGGGACACACACAAACGGACAGTGGTGGCTGTAGGAATGCTCTCCCTCAATGCTGTTGGCCTGTGCATGCGGAGGGAATCTCAGAAAGTGTCCTTTCTGTCCTCCAGCTCCAGCACAGCAGGTCCCTCATCGGTCACAGCATCAAGGTTCGGGGTCCCGGGAGGGGAGGGTTCTCCATGCGTGTGCTCCTCATCACTCCCCTGAGATATGCTGGTGTCCTCATGACTGGTGTCCAGAAGGCTGGTGTCACTGGCAGCTGCAGCAGGAGGGCCCGCCCTAGGGCCCTCTCCGGGGATCCTAAAGAACTTGGTCACCATCTCCAGTATCCTGGTGATTCCTGTCTTCTTGGAAGCTGTTGGAGATGACATCCAGTACTCTCGATGGAACCAGTAGCAAGAGCTGCTATGAAAAGACGGGAGCCCATAGTGAAAAATGGGAACTCGGTACCAGGAACCAGCACCAGAGCCCTGCAGCCACCCAGCACCAGCTCTCAGGGCCAGGATTCCCCAAGGCCATATCCAGCAACTCCCTATAGGGTCGTGTAAACTATTGCCAAGGATTATCCCCGCCATTGGTGTCCTGCACCCCTATTCTGACATGCTGACTCCTGCTGGTGTCACAGTGATGAGCTCAGGGTCTCCTTCATCTCCTGTTCCAAGGAGGAATGTAGACCTGGGGGAACCAACACTGACACAGTGACCCCAAAGTGTCCCACACTGGGAAAGGAGCTCAGACTTACAGGATGAAGAGACAGTTGATGGCTAGTAACAGTGGCAAGATGATAAGGAGCAGGAGTGGGATCTTGTGCATGATGGAGATAACTGAGGAAAGAGAAATGGGTGGCATTGCCTCAGAGGGAGAAGTCCTACTGCTACAGGCCCTGGAGACAATCCTGATGCTAGTCTTCCCAAGCCCCAGAGACAGGCAGGGATGGTGGGACCTACATTATTCCTAGCAGTGAAGTTGCCAGAGCTCAAGGTAAGCTGGGGACACCAAGGTGGAGAGAGACAGATCAGATTGCTCAGTGCCTGGTGAGTGGAACAGTGAAGGAGCTTTGATATCTTCAGGGATAATGATGGAAGAGACAAGAGCTATCTGTCTCCAAAGGGACCCCTAAGGTCTGTAGAAATTGCCATGGCCAACATATCTGGGGCAGCTGCTCTGGGGTCCACTGTGGTGCCTGCCCCCTGTTTGGAGCCACCCAGTCCCCTCCCTGGCCTGCTCCAGTAGCAGATGATCGATGTACCCCGCTCGGTCCTTTCATCCTTGACACAGTCTGTCATGGAGCTGGCCCCCGGCCCCCGGGTGATCAGGTCATCCTTGCAGGGAGTGCAAGATGTCACCCCGTAGATCAGGCTGTAGGTTCCAATGGGGCACAAGGAGCACTGCAGGTTCTTAGGAGGGCTGAATGTCCCTGGTGGGCATACAACTGAGGAGAAGACACGTAGAAAGCTTCCTGAGCAGCAGCACCAGCTGCTTGATAAAGAAGTGTTCAACCAAGAGTCAGGAAAACCGAGCCCGGACACTTAAGGGCTTGGAATTACCCCATCCACCATGTTCCCTGAGCTCAGTGTGCATGGGGAGAGCAGCAAGGACCCAGAAGCACAGATCATTGCATGGGAAGTGGAAGAGGCAAGCAGGGGTGGAAAGCAGAGGGGGAACCAAAGGGTGGTGGACTCTTGGCTCACTGCAACAGTCGAGACATCTTTGCAGCTGCTTGGTCTGCCCGTAGCCCATGCTGCACTGCTTGGTCTCCAGGAAACCAATAAACTCATTGGTGAAGATGTTGCTGGAGATATCAGCCCCAGTGACATGGAAGGATTTGTGCTCCTTAAAGAACCTGGTAAGGGCGATCTGGACCTGGGAAGGGCAATGCCAGGGCCCAAGAGGGGAGCTGAGCCCTTGTTGCAGAGAAAATGTCCCCTGAGAGCTCAGTTATGTTGGCCCCAGGGCTCACCTGTCCGAGGTTGTGCTGGACCGTTTTGTGGTAGCAGTCTGTGACCATCTCCACATCCTGGGATTTGCAGTGTTCATCCCAGGCGGGCCCGAAGAGGGACACTAGAGTATGGAGAGTCACCAGCACAGCTCAGGCAGCTGCAGCTCCAGCAGGAGACTGGCAAAGCCCTGAACAAATCTAACCATTAGCCACCACTGTCTTCCAAGAGCCCCTAATTTCAGAAGCCATGGTGCTTTTCTACCTTCTAGCTGTACTTGGACGATGAACTCATCCGAAGGGTTGTTGAGTGAGGGGAAGCAGGAGGTGGTGGTGAACTGGATCTTGCAGTGCTGCTCAATCTCCAGCTGCCTCAACCTCTCCTGTAGATCCCACAGGAATCTTTTGGTCCACTCGTCCTCACAAAGCTTGCTCTGGAAGAGCAGCAAAGTCTCCAGGCCTCCAGGCATGTGGTAGCCTGTGGGAGAAAACCCTAAAAGGCACCTGGTTCTTCCTCCTTGCCAAGAGAGAGCTCCCTCAACCAGAGAGCTGAGCATGGTCCCACCCCTCCTCTCCTGTCATGTCCCCTCCACCCTTCCTGCCTTCATTTGGTTGCCCTCCCTGCTTGTTAGCATGGCTTTGGACTCACCAAACACATTGTAGTGAAAAGTCTGGGACACAGGGAGCCCGTGCTCCGTGTAGGAGATGGTGCAGGAGTAGTTCCCACTGTCACCTGCCTGGAAGTTCTGGAACAGGAGTTGTCCCTCTTCAGTGACCAAGAGCAACCTGGGGTCTAGTGCTGGAGACAGAGGGGTTGAAGGTGGTCTCCAGGAACTGTGCTGAGCTGCCCCAGTCCCCAGGTGGCTGTGCCATGCTCTCCTGGACTGTCCCAGGCTTGGTCTCCTCAAACCACTGCTGAGACTCTACAAGGACGCCCAAAGCTGATCTTCCCCTTCCTTCTCTGATGAGGTATTGAGGGGTAGGAAAGAAGAAATAAAGATTCCCCAGTACCCTCTCCTCTGCTAGAGAAGTCCCTGTCTACAAAAGAACCATCCAAATGCCTGGAAACTTTCCTAACAAAACCTCTCAGCCCTTAACAGGACACAAAAAGGGGTAGGTATTACTCCATACCTAGGGGTAGGCATTACCCCATAACCTCATGTCCTGTTTGCTGTTCAGGATCCCCAACACATGCGATCTCATGAGGTCCCAGTCCTGACTTGCCCGTCACCTGCTCCACAGACCTGCTCCTTCCTTGCATGGCTGTTTCCCCTCCTACCCTGCTCTTGCCTCTTGGTAGCAGAGCCCATGGCAGCTGCTTGCTCCTGACTGCACAGCTGAGAGGAGCGAGGACCTTACCTGCCCTGTCCCGCACCCAGCGGTAGGTGGGATCAACCACCTCCATCTCGATCGGGCTGCAGGGCAGTGAATACAGGCTGCTGTCCATGTGGATGAAGACAAGGCCTAGGCCAGAGAAAGAGAAACAAGAGTTGGGGCACATTTCAGGAGTTTCAGGGGATCGGGAAGAAACAGACCTGGGGCTGAGGAGAGAGGAGGGTTTGGAAGTCACCGGGAGCCTGCATGGGATCTGGATGGACCCAGCCCCACTGGGGACCATCCTGGAGGGACACCTGATGTTGTTCATGGGCTTAGAGCAGGGAAAATGCCAGGAGCTGAAGGAATAAGTGGCAAGAAGTGAGGCCATGGTGAGCAGAGGTGGTGGAGACCACAGAGCCAGACTGGGCCATCTCCGCTTGTGCTGGCTGCAACTGGGAAGCCACATCCTCTGCCCAGGTCGTCAGCAGAGTGGGCAATGAGAAGAGGGTCCTCTCATCAGTGCCTGGATGCGGGCTGGGTGGCGCGACTGCTTCACCCAGGAAGGAGACCCCCGCCGAAGGGTCAGGGAGGTCCTGCAGGAGAGCTTTGCAGATCTCACCCCCATGGTGCTCCCAGCTGGAGCTGGCTGGCAGGTGCCAAGGCAGGGGCGCTGGCTGTCCTAGGAGGGAAGCAGAGGGGCAGCGCTCAGGCTCAGCTCCGAGGGTACTCGCCTCACTCTGTTCTCCTCTCCAAGGCTCCCATTGTCCCTCCAAGGAGTCAGAGCAGAATACATCCACCTCCACACCCATCATTTACCTGAGCAGCTACAAAGCACCAAGGTCAGCATCCCCACTGTCCCCAACACCCCAGCTCCCCCAGGGTCTGGCCAGAAGCGCGGAGCACAGAGCATCCTTCCCCACTGCGCAGTGTGGGCATCCGGTTACCATGGCAATGAGGAATCTGCTGCCCCCCTCCCCCCCTCCCATCACCTTAGCGATGGTTCACAAGCAGGGCAGCATCGTGTCTCCTGACCACCTCAGTCACACTCACTGTCTGGGCTTTGTGGGAAACATGGCCCTTTTCTGGGGACCATCACGGGGTAGGGTGAACTGGAGGAAATACATTTGGGGACATCCTAGTAGAAGGGACATGGGTTTGCAGGGACATGGGTTTGCAGGGACATGGTCAAGAGGAGGAGGAGATAGAAAATGAGAGCGCTATGCAAAGTTCTTTTTTTTTTTTTTTTTTTTTTTGGTGGCAATCCTACAAGAGCAAGAGGCAAGGAAAATCCAGAAAGCCTAGAGTGGAGTTTGCGCCATGACTCAAGGCAATCTCTTGGTTCAGATCTGAATCTCTTAAAAGGGGTGTGTTTTCTTAATGTTCCTGTTTGTCCTGGAAATGAGATTTTGATTCCTATGATTGTCCCCTGAGAACTAAAAGTGTGCAGTTAAAAGACACGGGCAGCCAGTAACTGGAGAAAAGTAAGGCTAAAATCTCCTTTGCACTTGTACCAGGGCTGCTGGAGGCGAGGGGTGTGGGAGGGAGCACATCCTACTGGCTTGTGAAAAAAAATGTATACTTGAGAAAACTGCAAGAATTAAAAAAATACGAGAAATCAGAAAACACCTACCACTTCAGCTAAAGTACAACAGAAATATGGAGCACTCAACAACTTAAAGGCCATAGAAAGCACCGATAATTCTTCTTGGGGAAAATCTTGACAAGAGAAGGTGGCCCTCCCTCCATGTCCTCCCAAAATGATGACATCATGGCAAAATCATGACAAAATCCTTATCCTTCCCAGCCCTGTGGCTGGGAGGGGTGAGGTCGGATCCCGAGCTGAAAGGAAGGGCAGGGCTGAGCAAGCCTCTCTGGAAGCTGCTCATTTCCAGGCTGTGCCGACGGAGAAATTTTCACCCTGGTGAATAATAGGATGAATTACTCTTTAGTGTTTCTTTAAAAGGCAAAAGAAAAAAAAAAATCCCCCTACGCCCCAGATCTCAAGTTTCTCTGACGGTTTTAGCATAAATAAATAAAATCTGTCCTAAAATCACTTGGGATAAAAACACATACTTGCGCAAGCAGCAGAACAAACCAAGGAAAGCTTCTTCTTGATTTATGGTGCGGGGCTGCACGTTCCCTCCTGGCTGGGGAGGGCTGAGTCACAGCACAGCTGCGGCTTCTCTCTCCCATCACCTCTCTTTACTAAACGTGTAGGAGCTTGATAGTATCTTTGAGATCTCCACTCTGTCAAACTAGAGTGAAACTTCTGTTCAGAAGTTATTATGAAGAGGGCAACCAGCCAGGCTGGGCTCTGAATGACTCCATGGATCTTGTTTCCTGAGGAAACCAGGCTAAAAATATGTGTGATCTAAGGCAGGTGTGACGTTTCTGAAATTTCCTATTTTTTTGCATTCACCAGCTCATTAAGAGATTTGTTTGTGAGTTCTCAGAAAATGTGGTTAACAGTCACTGAGCATGTGCTGCAGCATCAGGAGATGGGACACCCTTCTTCCATAGCAAAGAGCTTGGTTCCCTGCTTGAAATGCAAAATTCAGGCTCGCAGATGAAGCTGAACCTGGGTCATCCATAGCAAAATGCCATGAATACAGATTCTCTTTCTCACCATCTTGTAGCATTTGTTATTCGTTTGCTTATCTTGGAGACATCACAGCAGCTGCTTCTGTGGGCCCATATAATGTCATTCCTGGCATTGTTCTGATTCAGAATTACCTCTCCTCCCTCCAAAAGGGCAGCGGACTCACATACAAACTCCATTAATAAATTAGAGTTGATAGAGGAGAGTCTCAGTAGTTTCTCCAGAAATTGTTAAAACTGACTAAGGCTGTCTATATCTAAGTCCAGATCCACAAAAAGAGACAGGTGACCAACTTTAACCTTGCTGGAGATTGTACTCCAAAATAGTCACCTGCTGTGGCATTTCATGAGAAGGTGCCCTGTTTCCCTGGGGACTCCCCAGGGGCCTCCAGGGAACTATATTATGATAGGAACAAGAGTTTTATGACCCTGGCTGGCTCCAATCCATCAGACCCCGATCCCACTATGCTGCTTAGCACAAAGGGAACGTGCCTCTTTCTGCAGCCCTAGAGAGTCTATCGACACCAGAGCTGGATCTTTTGAGATGCCTCCTAAAGAGGCGCTTTGGGATCCCCGTGTCCTGGAGCACCACCCAGACACATCGCCATAGCTGCTTGGTGCCTTGGGTTCAGACCAGGACTGATGATTTGGTGAGTCTTCTGCTCCAGGAATGTTCTCTGCTAAAGACAGCGACACTGATTGTTGTAGGCAGTCAACAAGATGTGTTAGCAGTGCAGGGTCGCATTCATCTCCCCACGAAGCCCCAAGCCCTTGGGACAGGCAGTGGCACGCAGCTTCCCGGAGGAGAACAACAAACAGCTCAGTTCAGAGAAAGGAACTCCACACTTCAGACCCTATCTGGAGTCAGTTGAACATGGCTCATTAGGAAGGAATTATGCTTCCGTCTCTCTTCCTGTGATAAATAATGTTTGTGGTGATAAATATTCAACATGGGCACCAAAGCAACAAGGCTGGCATTTATCTCTTAGCTTGTTTTCTTCTGTGAAGGGTCAAGGGTTGTTAATAAAGGCAGGAGCTGCACTGATACCACCTCAGAATTAACTCTGGTGATGCCAGACTGTTCTCCGAGACCTGCAGAAGGGTTTTCAGTGTTTGGCGGGTCAGAGTCCAGCTCTCCCATGAGCCATTTCCAGTTTGTGAGCAATGCATAGGGTTAGGAGAACGGGACCATCTGGAAAACAGAAAGGGCAGGCTGGAAAGGCAGGCTGGCAGATGGAGAGAAACACAAGCACTGTGGGTACAGAGCTGATAATATTTGGGAGAAGGATCTGAGTAGGCTGGGGGAGCAGATGGTTGGGGTGGGCAGCAGGTTCAGCCCAAAGGCACCTGGAAAGGCTCAGTGTCTTCTGATGGGGAGGATGACAATTTCTCTCTGGCAGGTGACATAGGGACATAAAGGAGAGAGGAAAGTTGCATAGGCCTCTGCTAGAGGGAGGTGAAATAACAGGAGGAGGACAGCAGAGGGTAGCAAATACCCGGCTTCCTCGCCTGGCCTCGCAGGGCTGGGGTGAGCCACAGGCACGGTTGGGTGGTGGAGCTTGGTACAGATTCGCAGTGCACATCTGGGCAGATTTTGTTTAAAAAATATAACAGGGAACAAGGCGTTTCGATAAGGTGGATATGTTCTTATCGCAAAGGCTTGTTTTGAAAGACATTTCCTTTAGAAATTTCCTGCTGAGATATCTGGGGTGACCCGTCACTGCTAGGGAGAAGGCAAGGCAGAATAAGATGCTTTGATTATAATCCAAGTGGAAGGTTTTGACCAAATGAAAAGCAATTTCTCTGTGTGGGGTTTTCACTTCCCAGGAGCAGTAGCAACCTTGCATCTTGGTTGCTTTTGGGGCAGATTCTTCCTGAGTTTTCAGCTCTGAGCTTTGCCCAGCTCTGCCCTGGTGTCGTGCCAGTGGGTTGCAAGGATGGAGATCTCCAATTCCCATCCCTGGGTGCTCTGCAAAGGCCACATCTTCTCACACTTGCTCAGAAGGACAGCAGGGCTTCCTTCATGCTTGTGGACACAGCTGGCCAAGTACAAATCAAAAGCACAGCCCTCATATTTGAAGAAACAAAGTAACTCCCCGTGCCTGAATCCTGCTCATGCTCCTACCAGGGCAAACCAGCACAGAGACGTCACCTCCCACATGTCAAGGTATGCCAGGGCAGAGTTAAGGCTGTTCCCTGCTCTTCACAGAAAATCTTTTAATTCCTCAATGTTTTTTTTTTGTTTGTTTTTTGTTTTTTGTTTTTTTTTTTTATGATGGCTGTGGATGTCACAGTCTGCCAAGTACAAACAACTGGAGCTTTCTCCTTGGGGCATATTTAGTTGGTGAAATCAAGTTTCAGACTCATGCCATCTGCCAAAAGAGGCTTTTGCGGAGGTACAGGAACAATCTCTCCAGTGCTCAGAGGTGACAGCTAATGAGAGCTCCACTGCTTATTGCTCTGATGAGTCTTTAACACAGTAAGTGAGTTACAGACAGTAAAGGAGCATTTGGGAGGAAACCTCTTTCTTATGCATGACTACAAAGCTCTGCTTAAATTTCAGCCCATGGCCACAGGGTCTGGCATGTTGAGCTCCTGGAGCAGGAGGGAAGGAACAGACAGGAAAGCAGCTGGGAAATACAATTCTGGGCTTACCAGGTCCCACTGGCTCCATATGCCCCATTTAGGCTCGAAATTTACCACTCTGCCCTCCTCACACAGGAACCCACGAGCCACACATGCTCCCCTTGCCATGGGATGCAGCGCCTTCTGCCCGACTGGAAAAGCGGCAGCTTGTAACGTCAGTTGATGCAGGAAAGTAACGGTATGCAGGTGATTTTCAGACTTGATTTGTCTGAAAATATGTCTGTTTTATTGATTTATACACTGTGTTTTACACCCCTCTGTTCTGAATAACAGGGCCAAGCGTTACCAGTTATAGAGAGGCAATGACAGGATTGGAACCAGGTACTAAGGATTATTTTCTCTGCAGTTGTTGTTCTGAAAACAACCCAACACTGCAGAGCTTTCAGTTCTATTTTAGAGAAGGATACATCTCTTTTTCTTGAACAAAGGAAGAGATTTTCCCCTTAGTTTTGTATTTCTGAGTCATTCCACATCACAGCAAATTGCTAGCAAAGTTGCAGTTATGGCTAAATGGTCACTTTAAATTTAAGTCTCTTTTCCAGCAGCTTTATACCTTTTTAAAGAAAACAATTGCTCTTCTGGGATGAAGATTTCTCCTCACTTGGGCTCACCCTGAAGTCAAAGTATTCTGGAACATGGTGAGAAAATGGATCTGAAGCCCTAGACATAGCTGATAACACCTTTTCCTTTCCGGCTGATTTTCCCCATGCTGATGGCTGAAAAAGCCATAGTTCCTCTTATCTGAATTGTAATTAGGGGTAATTTAGCCTTTCTCTGAAAGCGAGAGCAAACAAAACCATAGTAGTTGGCAAACAGTGTGGGATGTTGGGTCTGTAGTTATTTGCTCAGAGCTGGAAAGCCTGGTTTTACGTCTCTGCTTGAGAAGAGCTGGATGAGTGCAGCCAAGTCCCTTCTCCTCCATCTCCATTCCCCCTCTATATGATGGGGATGAGGATAGTGTCTTCTCCCAAAGACACCTACCAGATGTACCCCATGTAGCAATCCCTAGGGAGAGAGGGGAGAGTGACCGTGGCCCCAGGTCGATGTGGGAGCAGTCTGACCTCTGTCCAGCTCAGCAGTGTTGCGGTGAAGCTTTCTTCCCTTCTGCTGCTCTTCCTGGAGGAAAGCTGGCAGTGAAAGCAAAGGGCACCTTCTCCTCCACCGCTCACTGCAGACACATCAGTCAGGAACTCAGGCTCTCTCTGGATGCTGAGGCTTTCCCTCTATGAAGCTTTTTCACATCTGGTGGTGCCCAACCATTGCCAGCTTTCACGCTGCCCACCCCAGCATGGATGATTTAATCCTTGAGCTGTTCTGGGAAAGCCTCTGGATTTATCTTCTGGCTCTTGACAGGCATCTTGTTCTGGGAGCTCTAGCTCTCCCTTTACTCTCCTTCTCTTTTGTTATCCATTCCCCTGATAACTCCCATGGTGCCGGGTGATGCCAAACTGCTTCACTTGTCCTCAAGCACTTGGTGTTGGAGTAGGTTGCAGTCAGTGACAGCGTGGTGGCAATGGTGTCCCTGGGCCCTGCTGCGATGCAGGGGCTGAGCATCACATTTCCTGTCTCCCAGAGGTCAAACAGCCCTGGGAAAACAAATCCCCCCATCTGGCAGGGCCATTTCAGCTCCGATGGAGGGGAGGCAGCACACAGCCACTGGGGAAATGGGTCTAATAATTTCCTTACTGACACCTGCAGTTATGTGAGAAAATGTAGTGAAAGGCAGAGGTGGGGAGGCAGGAGAGAGCTGTCTCTGGTGCATGATTACTCCCTGGAGGAAATTCATTCAGACCTTGTTCGGTGTAATTCTGAGCATCCCAAATGATGGAGTTTCTACCTTTTCTGCACTCAGGAGGCTAATTTCACAGGCTGGTTCTTTTCCTTAGTGCTCAGCCTGGATCATGCTGCCTCTGTTTTCACCCACCCAGCTCAGCCCTGCTTCCTTTGAACTCCCTTCCACCATAAATATTTCCTTCTTTGGCACCAACATCCTTCGATATTTGGGGACTGCAATTATCTCCCTGAAGCTGAGTCATCCCAAAGCCAGCTGGGTCTGTCTCACCATGGCTCCCTCCACCTCCTAGAGATTCCCCCTGCTCTCTGTTTTAAGCTTTAAGATCCCTCCCCTGTGTCGTTTTGCCTTGGAGCATTTTTGTATCTAAATAATTGTTTTATTTTACCTTCATTAGCGCTGAAATATCTGCTGAAACAGAAAACTACATTTTCACCTCAAAGCAGCTGAAACCAAATACTTGGATGATTTTAAAACTTTGCCAAGTGTCTCCTTAAGGTGAGAAATAGGTGGAGGAGCCATCCGCTCCTGTCAAATGTTTGAATTTAGAGGGAGAAACATCACTCATTGGGAAAACAGGTAGAGATAAGGGTGATGAAGGGAGAGCTGGGCATCAGTCCCAGTAGGTATCTGAACCCTACGTGAGTGCCATGGCATTTCTCTGGGATTTACTGGCTTTGAGCTTGTGGTAGAAGTGCTGCTAATTTTCCTTGCTGTTTCATTATCGACTGAAGAGATGTTTATTACTGATCCCCAGGAAAGCATAAAGTGCAAGGTGAGTAACGCTGCTGTTCAGAAAAGCCAGATGGGGTTGTTCAGTGAGTCAAAGCAAAGCAGAGAAGAAAAACAAGCCAAGATACTCAGTCCCATCCATTTCGGTTTCCAGCCTCTCCCTACTCAAACTTCAGGGCATCTCTGCCCATCTCAGTGACTACAATGTCCATCTCAAGGGATGGACTGACAGCTGGACATCCAGGTGGCAGTGGCAGTCTGGACCTTGGGGCTTTTCTTACCATGCTTTGCTGTGATGTTTGGGACCAGCTAAGCCCACAGCAGATGCCAGGCATGTTGCTTCTGATGTAGAGTATGCTGAGGTCTCTGTGACCAAGGTTGTCTTATAATTTTTTGGCAAGAGTTTTCAGATGACTAACCTCAAGGCTGACAAAATGTTCATCCCACAGAGGTACTCCTAGATGTTACACCTTCCAAAGGTTCATTGGTTCTTTTAATTGACTTTGTGATGATCACAGAGCAGGGAGTGGCAGCTTGTCCCTGTACAAACCCATCATGCATGGCATGAAACCACCGCTGCCAGGACCACTGCCAGCTTCCATTGGGCAACAGCAAAAAGGGGATGAGCCCAGCACTGCTGCAGTCAGTGAGCCCTTGCTCAGGACCCTGCAAGAGCCCAGCAAAGCTCCTGGGGCTCTCTGGGGTCAGCAGGTCTCTTTACAGGTTGCTGTGAGACCTGGCAAAGCCATTGGTGGTAACTGGTAAAGCCTTCAAACTCTACTAAAAAGCCTGCCTTCAAAACATTTGACATCTCGCTATGCCTTTTCTCTACAGGATGAAAAAGCTTTTCAGAATCTGGTATTTTCACCTTTGCAGATGCTCATCCACTGTATGCAAGTCACCTCTTTATCTTCGGTGACAACTAAATTGTCTAAATGACAATGCCTGGAACCAAAGCACTTCTGTTCACAACGCCACTTATGGATCCATCACTCTCCCCTTGCTGTCGAGCTCTCGCAGGGACAAGTGCATGACAACAGACTCATGATGTGCTGGGTCTCATCTGTAGCTTATTCTACAGTCCTGGTCTCGTGGTCCTCCTCGGCTGGGGTCTGGGAGGCCCATGAGGCAGACAGAGCTGGCCAGAGATGGGGCAGATGGACCCTCTGGGCATTTACAGGTATTCTGGGCATTTATAAGACACCTACCTGCTAATAAAGTAAAAGCCAGGCAAAATACAGTATTCTGTGAACTTGGAGCATTCTCTTGTTGTCAGCAGTCGTTACTGTATTAAGTGTGCGACAACAGGAATGACCGTGACAAGGAAACTGGTGCCAGGCCATCATTATGCAGTGAGCTATACTGCCTTTGCTGGCTTCTGCAGTCAGCTCCGCTGTCTGGCAGCATGGATTTAAAAGATTCCTATTTTTCAGGAAAAATCCTGGTGGGTGGCTGCCAGTGCTCTGGGTAGAATGGATTCGTCTCACCCACGCTGGCCACTACATGCAGCCTGGTGTCCCCAGGCTCTCTGCAGATGGAGCAGGTCCAGTTAATAGGGCACACTTGCCCCAGGATTTTACCTCCCCCCAACAGCCACCTACACAGCGTCAGAGGAGTCTCTTACAGCACAGAAGTAACAGCTTCCTTGGGATGTGGAGACACTGCAATGATAACTTTGAGGACTGGGGACATGATATTTCCCTGAATCACCCTCATTTTGCTACCAGGAGTTTCGTGCAATGCTTTTTGCTCACCATGATTGTCCAAAGACTCCTGTGCACAGAATGGAGCCAGCTGTCGGGGTCAGAAAACACAAATAAATCTAAGCCCTGCATTGGAGAGGAGCCCAGCACCATCCATCCACCAGTCCACCCCACCCTGCATGAGATTTGTTTGTTTGGCATTAACTTCCCAGGTGCTTAGAAAGTCCTTTCCTGCCTCCATGGCGGATTTTCAAGTGCAGCACAGTGAGACATCTGAAATCACACTCATTTTTGTTTGTAGAGCTCTCAATTAATTTGCTGCAGCTCGTGAGCACCTGTCAGTCCCATTGCCGGGGGCTAATGGGTGTCAGGTTGGATGTGCACAGGGTATTTTTAGCTTGCAGACACCCCGAGGATGGCAAGACTGGCAGCTGAACCAATTCCAGTGGGATGCGGAAGCAAACTCCCCTGGGGATATTTTTCCCCTGGAGAACAGCAGCAGAAAAAAATCCCCTCCTTGGAGGATTTTCAATGTTGTTCACTAAAAAAAGAGTTTAGATAACCTTCAGCTGTTCTCTGAAAATCACATCCCCAAGCTGCACTCACTGCTGGTGGAGCAGGAGGGCTCCTGGGTGCTCTGCTTGGCACATGGTCCGATGACTAGCTCATCCTCAGTGCTAGCAGTCAGTATAGAAAGCAAAATCCTCTCAAATCCTGCTATTGGTGAGAAGATGAGCTACAGAGCACCACCATCCTCACCATCCAGGCTGGGCCAGGTCACTGTCCTGGTTTAGCCCAGCAAAGCAGCTGCTGCTTGCAAGGAGCAGCCAGGGCAGCCTTAAACATCCCTGGGAGGTCGTGGTTGAGCAGCTGGTGGCAGGGCGAGGAGTCTCCTTGGGGGCCATGGGGCATCGTTGTGCAACCTGGCTGGGACCCACTCTCAGACCCACCAACACTGCTTGTTTTCAACCTGTGGTTCACTCCTCTTGCCTCCATGAAGCTGAAATTCTCAGAAGCTTGAGAAATAAAACAGCCAAAAACTTGCCTTAAACTTTGTGTTCATGTTTTTTAACTGTGGAATCAATAGAGGCAGAGGAAGAGAGCCCCTGTTATTGAAGAAAGCCTCACCTAATCTCAAGTCATTTTCAGTACTTTTTTGTAACCTTTTCCTGTAATAACTGAATCATCTTCAGTTCGGGAGGCAGGGAAAGGCTATCCCCAGACAGTCTGCTTGTACTGTTGAAAACCCGGCTGCATCTTAGGTGATATTAGGGGTGCCAGGGAGGAGAGATGTGCATTCATGCTCTGCTGTTGCGTGAGGCACCGAATCCACAAGAACACCAGGTTTGTAACATGGTGACAGGAGTGGGGTCTGCCTTAAAAATGGCTTGGACGTGGGTGAAAGATGGGGACATGGGGAATGACAGGGATGCATGGCTGGGACCAGTGTCTGTTTGTTGCAGGTCTCTGAGCCACCCTGAACGCGGACATGGGATCCTTGCCCTTCTTGTAGGTGGCAATTTCTGTCCTTGAGTCCAAGCTGTGGGGTGGGAAACAGGTCTGTATGCTCAGATTTGCTCCACTGCATCTGGAAATGGTTCAACAAACCATCTGTGAGAGAAAAAGATACCACAAACAACCAAAGGAGAGAAACTGAAGACTGGAGAACACAGAGAGCCTAAAACCATCATTGTACATACAGGTGATCCATACTTGTGCCTACATGTATACGGAGATTCCCCTGTCTCAATGGTTTTTGTACTCCTGATCCCTGAACACGAGCGGCTGGGGGTAATTCCCCATCTCTCCATCCCTTCTCCGTCTCTGTGGCTGCACAGGGTCACATCGAACTTCTCCCTTGTGCTGCAGCATTTCTAACAACCGCTGGTTTGCAGATGCCATCGGAGGCTGGAGAGCACCAAGCCGCAAGCAGTGGCTCTTCGTGCCCATGGGTGTTCGGTCACTCATCCTGGTTATTGTCTGGCAGTGCAGAAGCAGCAAAATCTAGATGAAGGTTTACGATCCAGCATTGCTTAGGAGTTGATTGCATCAACGTGTTTGGTAGTGAAGAGGTACTTCGGGTCTGTATGTGTGGGTTTTTTTAATGTGAAGTGATGAACTGAAATATTCCTGTTAAATGTAACCTCCCTTGCTGCATACGGCTGCAGAGACCTCTGCAATCAAACGTAAGGAAGAGGAGAGCTCCCTGATGCGGGTTTCATTTGGTCATCTTGACAGTGTCCTTGCACTAAGAAGTTGGAGAAGCTACTCTTGATGTGCACCACAAAAATCACCTTCTTTCACAGCAAATTCTGCCCTGATTGGATAATTGCTTCCTTAAATAGTTTTATGTTTTTGTGTTTTGTGCTGTGAAGCCAAATGCATGGGGCAGAACAGTTCCATAGCTGATGTGAATCAGCCTTGCTCCATTGACATCACCTGGGAAACACTGACTTATTGCCCCTGACCTGCTGAATTTATGGGATTGCAGGGAGGAAAGCACGCACGCGCACACACACACACACACACACACACAAAAGAAAGAAAGGTGAATGCTGCAGTTTTAACGAGAAACTGCTGCTGAACTGTTGCTGCTGAACAACCTCCAGACTTTATTGCCAAGGCAGGTAAATAAAACACAGCGTTATGGCATAAAGAGCTCAATCCCCATCATCTGTCTGTTGTAAGCAGCTCTGGGTCCACAGGAGGGTGTTTACATCTAAATGACTGTTAGATGGAGATTGAAGATTCTGCAACCGCAAGATTTCAGTGAGCCCTTGCAGCTTTTTCTCTTGCTAAATCAGAAGAAAGGCATTCATTTTAAGCAGTGGGATTGCAGCTGAGCTGAAGTGGAGCTGTGGGTGCCAGTGTTAGCAGGGGAGCAGCCTGATGGAGGGACCCAGCATCACCTCCCACCAGCTCTTGTTCCTATCCCTGTTATGGTGTTACCAGCACCCAGGTACTACTGCAGTGGGCTGAAAGGGACAATATGCATAGGGGGGGATTTCAAGGAGATCAGAGCTCTGCCCCATAACACCAGAGGCTGCATCTATGTGAGGAAACACAGTTTAGGTGTGTTTCTTTTAAAATCCTGGCAGCAGCCTTAACCCTGCTTTCAGCCCCTCCTGACTACACCGAGCCATTTTCAGGACACTTACGGAAAGTACCTCCCCAGCCTTCTTTTGCAGAGCCATCTCCACTTGCAAGTGATGCTTGACTGTGCATTTCCTGGGCACTGATGGGGCCAGAGAGTGGTCTTCAATGAGAGCAGCAAGGGGAGGATGGTTAGAGGTTTCCTTAAGCACATGCATCACCTGGGGACTCTGGTGCAGCACCAGGCTTCTTCACAGGGGGAGGTTTTGGGGTTGCAAGGAGGTGGCTGATCCCAAGCTGCAAGGGAAGTCCTATCACTTCTTCCATTATGAGTTTGATGGCTCTGTTTTAAGGCCTATTCTCCTCTTGAATCCCTGCAGGGGAAGGACAAAACACAACTTAAAGCAGAACCAGCTGCAATCCCTCGCATGTTACCAACAGGTTCCTCTAGTGCCTCTCTCAGGCACACAACATACAAACCAGGGAAAGCTTTGGACAAACATCTGGCAGGACTTGATGACACCTTTCAGGAAACCTCCGCTGTAGCCAAGCTGCTTATCTCCTGGCTGTGATAACATATTTGCCAGACAAGCCATTTTTAGAGACCATCATTGTGAGTGGAATATGCCCAGCAGGCAATTTCAGGAGGATTTGGAGCATTTCAATTTCCTCCTGTCTTTTCATAAGGAAAATACATTTTTTCTGCCTCGGTTTCCAGTGTCACCTCAGGCACCTCCTGAAGTCACCCCTGTGGCCTTGCAGAGCTGGAGGTGAGGATGGTGCTGCCAAGCTCTCTCCATTCAGAGCATCCCCAGAGAGTTCCAGGATTAAATCAGGTGTGTTTGCTCACTTCATCCACAGCATCTGCTCACCCCCTCGGGGTGTCCGGCATGGCTCAGACACAACCCATTAGGCAGCCAGGAGGAGAAGCTCATTACTGCCCATTAGCATGGTACCTCCCTCCAGGCAACTCCCCCTGCTTGGGCAGTATGCAGGTTTGGGCTGACACAGAAATGCTGGGCAGGATGCGTGGGCTCCGTGGGTCTCCAATTTCCCTCACCTCCAGGGATGAGTGGGCAGCGGGCTTCAGGCTGCTTCTTTCAATCACACAGCTGAATTGCTTGGCTTGTGATTCACAAGCATCTCCCTGGCTCTCCTCCTCCCCGCGGCTTTGTTACCGCCACTGAACTATTTTCACGCACATTTGATTGATGTCAAACGCAGGTTCAGGATCTTCCTGTTCCTGCTCTCTACCATTTCCAGCCAGAGAAGATTGATCCTGTCTGTCTGAGTTATCACCCTGATGCCTGAAGGCCTGTTAAGATCGGGAGAAGGATGCTGCTGTCATCTGCAAGTCTATACATGGCCATTGGAGATGCTCCTGGATGGCATTCCTCCAGCAAGCTCATGCTACTGCCTTTGGTCCTAGGATTGAGCAGATGGCTGAGCCACGAGCTCAGGTCACCATGTTGCAGTCACACCCCTGTCTGGTGTAAGAGCATCCCAGTGGGTCACGCTCGAGGTCCTTCTCACCATGTAGAACACCAGTGGTGGTCAAAAGCAAGTGCTAGGGAAAGAGCGGGACAAACAGACAAAGGAGTGTTCCTGGCTTCCAACTCTTTGTACTATGGGAGTTTATGAGACTGAGATAGCTCCTCCATGTAATACCTCTCTGAATTTCCCTTCCATATGGTTGTCAGGTCCACCCTCCTGCAGACGTAGGTGAAGCTCCTTGCAACAAGCTCTTTGGGACACCAGCTCCTTCCTGACCTCCCCAGCACCAAGAGACTGCTGGGACACAGCTGTTATTAGATAAGACTGGGCTTAGACTCTATGCAAGCCTTGGTTTTGGCCTGGGGGCCACCAGTGTTGATATTTGGGAAAATTCTGCTTTTCAGGGGCAGTGAGCCCAGCCCCGGTCCCTCCTGGCCACTCTGCATCCCTTGACAGTGGCTGAGCAGGATCATTTTGCTGAAGCAGAAAATGATGGGCTGCTGTCAATTATCCTGAAAGGCAATAAAAATGGGTAGGAACTGGGCTGGGCAGGGATTTAGCTGGGTTTTGGACCCTGCTGGCAGCTGGTAGAGGCTTTTGAGCAAAGAGAGGTCTTGCTGCAATGCTGCTTCCCACTGCTGATGTTGCTGTGGGTAAGGGAGAGCTGAACCCAAAGATTAAGCCTTAAGTAGGGCGGACTAACTGTTCCCCATGCAGAGGTGCAGGGGACTGGAAATCCCCTGGGGGGGTGGATAAGGTGAATGCCAGGGTTGGTAGGTGATCCAGCCTCCAAACAGCAAATTCGTACCGAGCAGAGGAAGGCAGGAGGTTTTCAGAAGTGTCCAGTTGGTTTTGGAGCTGAGCACTGGGAGCTGGAGCCCATCTCACAGGCAAATCCCACAGCTCTGAAATCAGTTCCGGCTGAAATTCCTAGGATATTGGTAAATAAGCAAGGCAGCTGTTTGGAGTTCCACACCTGAACATGGGACTCTTTCAATGAAGCTGGTGAGAAGGAAGGTATTGTGGAGCAATCATTTCAAAACAGCCCCTGTGGGCTTTTTTTCCCTAACATTACCTCTATCCTGAGTGACGGGCAAAGGGGAGCAGATGTCTTCAAGCAGCATCTTCCTCTAGCCATGCAAAAATAGTGATTAAAACGGGACAGAACCAGACAACTTACCCTAAGAAGCATCACAGGTCTTGCAGAGCTTTAGCATAGATGTGTAGCCACATGCAGTGAACTAGTGGGTATTTACTGCTGAAGGATCCCTTGCTAAACCTTTGGGAGTTTCTCATAGCTCTGATTACACTTGTGGAATCGATTCCAATTTAATCCAATTTGTTAGCAGCTGGTGGGTTCTTTCTAGCCCCAGTGAAAAATGGATAATAGGGCAAAAATTAGGTAGACGTCGTTATTGCTATAGAGTAATTAACATATAAAGTATATCCAGTGAAACACGCTGATAGCAGAGTAAAGGTAAATTAAATCTCTGCAACCTGCTGCTGTTGATCACCTGTGGAAAAATGCACTGCATTCAGCACATTTTGGGGCATTGCAGCAGATTTTTTTCTAGGTTTATAACTGCGAACAAAGAACCCCAGGGTAACAAAACACCCATGGAAGAGCAGGTCACTAAAAGTTCACGCCTGGATCTAAATCGCTTGTTTCCCAGGGAGGAAAGGGGAAGCCACACTGCAATGGCTGCTGTTCCTGCTCCCGCTCCTTTCTGTGTTAAAGTCTGCCTGCACAGTCCAGCGTAGAATTCTTTAAAGAAAACTTCATCTGTAAGAAATGGAGAATGGGGGATCAAGAGTGGGCAGGGGTCATAAGTTAATACATGCAGTAATTACAAGAGCTAGAGGTAGCAGTAAAATGTCCTTAGGATGGTGCTACACGTGCTGAGTCTGGCTTTCCACTCCAGCTCCTATTTATCATCTGTCCAAGAGGTATTTTAGTGCTCTGTCACGCTCACCCGTGTGTCCATGCCGGCCAAGAAATCCTCCACCCATATACCATAAATTCCTAAGTGGATTTTCACAGCTTTGGAGCGATGGCATGGCTGGATTTGAAGATCCCTGTGTTTCGTTACATTTATCCTGCTGTTAGGAAGGGGAGAAGCCAACAAGAACCAGCCTGACAATAAACACCCTGCTATCCCTCTGTAAACAACAGGACGGCTGACTGCAGCGGTGGTTTCTCCCAGCTGTCAGCAAAGTTGTCACCGTTTCCCCTGCTGAACCCATCACTGGCAGAGTGACAAGGTAATTTCTCTCTCCATCTCCCTGCTTGCAGCCCTGCATCCCAGAGCATCCCCAGCAGCCTGGCAATGCAGGGGGGTACAGATGGCTCTGCACGTGCTTGCATTTTTGACACAGCAACATTTAACAGCCCCCTGGGTTGGCGGAGAGGTGCAAGTTCACACTCAGTGGTTTGAATCCCAGCCAGGTGGAAGCATTGCAGGGCTCTTCCCAAAGCTTGGAGATGTGATGCAGCAGCTTCAGCCTGGGAGGGTGAAGAAACCCACCTGCAAAGCCCTGCTTTTCTTGAGGGGGGAGATGGTCTGATACAACTTTGTCACCTTTGCCAGTGACAACTGTGCCTGGGGTGGCAGGACACCTGCTGTGCCCCCCACCCTGTCCTGCCTGGGACCATGCCAGGGTCTTCAGAGCCATCGATGTCCTCCAAGGGCCAGCAGTAAGAGCAAGCTCTGCTGCCTGCACTGATGCCACTGCGCTATGTGGAGGATTTTACACTGCGTTAGGCTGCTCATGGATGCAAGCATCCACGTCCCCCCCAGCACTTGGGATGCTGAATTAACACCATGCCTTTAATTTTGCAGGTGTGCAAGCACGGCTCCCCCAGGAGCATGCTGCAGAGCAGGAGAGAGTTCATGGAGATCGTCTTTGCATGTTAATGAAACTAAAAACCTGATTATTCCACATGGAGTTAATGAGTTACCAGGATAAAATCACGGCTGGTTGCAATCCCAGGGGGAATTTCCATCTGATGTCACCTCCAGCTCTCCGCAAATCTCCTTTTTGGCACCTTTTCCTATGCAGCTCCTGTCAGTCGCTGCTATCTCCCGACTTCACTGACACCCCTAACAAGTTTGAATCCCATCTCCTGGCCTCCCTCTCTCTGTTTACTCCGTTAACCAGCCAGGCATTTCTGAGCACTGTGCAGGAGATGCTCTGCACCGAGTGCATCTGGTTCAGGCAGCAACAAATACGCTGGGCATTAACTGCCCCCCGATCAACTCTCATCCCATCCACGGGATGAAATTACCTTGCGGGGAAAGCCAGCAGCCTGCTTTCCCTCTGCTCTTCTCTCCCCAGAGCACAGAGAGAGGATGTGGGAGCTGTCTGAGCTCACTGAGACGTGGTGACCTGTGCAGTGCTTTAAGGAAATGAGTTGGTCTGGGTCTCGGTTGGCAGGAACCCAGCTGCTCGTGTCCAGCTGCCCGGTCTCTTGGTTGGCACTGTGAGCCCTCCACCTGCTCCATGGGGTTTTGACACCCAAAGGGTGCTGGCTCTTTGTCTTCAGTGAAAAGGAGCAGAAGGGAGATTTCCAGGTGAATTAGAAATCAAATTGTGTAGGAAGTGCATTGGGAGGTGGAATAAGAAGAAAATATTTGTTGGAATTTGACGGAGTAAAAAAGGAATGGGGTCACACCCACACCACCCTACAGCATTCAGTATTTGATGGAGAAACATGATTATTGGAGAGTGGCACTATTAGAAGTCCCTTGCATCCCAGGTTCGCCAAGGACCCCTGCAAGCAAAGCTCACCTTGCCTCTCCTTTCCGTTTTGACTAAATGAGGAGAAAACCGCTGCAGCACAGAGACACTGATGTTCGGTCATTAGTTTTCAATTTGAACGCAATCAAGCTTCCCAGTGCTGCCTTGGCACAGTGCCATGCATGCTGAGGCCGGTGCCAGCAGTGCCACAAATGTGATTTCCAGCCATCGTTTTCTTTTTCAGGAGAACTGGAGGGATGGGGATCGGGGGAGAAGGCATTTAAATCACATCTCTCTTCAAAGGGAAACCAGCAGCTCCACAGGTTAAATTCATTCTCAGGCAGTGAATGAGGTGAAGAAAGAAAGAGGATCCAGACGTGACCACAGCCTGGCAGGGTCCAGGACTTCAAAGCATCCTGAGGAGGCAGGCAAAAGGCAGCCGCAGGCAGAAGGTCCTCGAGTCTGCATTTCTCTCTTCCCATTCCATTTTTGGGGGATTATTTTTCGCTGATATTGCAGAGAGAAAGCTGCCTCCACTAGCGCATCGCTGCTACCCAAAATGGATGCCTTGCCAACAGGTCCCACCCTGTGCTCCCTGCTTGGGCTCAGGGGAGGCGAGAGCAGCTCAGACACCAAATTACCCCAGAAGCGACTGTGCAGGAGGAACTGGAATGGGGAAGGAGCTGCTGGGGCATCCTCGGCCCTGGTCCTGCCGTGGCTGTGAGCGCTGTGGATGGCGCGACCTGCAGACAGATGTCATGGATGCGCAGCCCCTCCCAGGTCACATCTGTCCCAGGGCTTGTTAAAAATAGGGCTTCACCACTTCATAAATTCTAACTGAAAACCTACACAACTACGAGCAGTTTTGAGGTTTTAAAATGTTCCTTGGAAAGGCTTCCATGATTTTGGTTCCAGGCCAAAGCATCTTAGGTTTTCGGCAACTGAAAGCTGAAAGCTTTGCCAATAAAATAACATTTGGGGTTTTGATCTTCCAGTGGGAAAGAAAAACAAGAAAGAAATAGGTATTTTATTAAAGAAGAAAACAGTAATCAATCCCCAAATGTTTCTCAAGAAAAAAATATTTTTGACTGAGAGCCATGAGCCCTGGTGATTCTTTTTCCTTTTAGTGTAGGCAAGAGGTGGTGGAGAAAAGAGAGAAACACCATCAACCTGGCCAGTGCTTCAAAGGATATTGTATTAATTTGTATTGTACATGAATATTATTGAGCTGCTGAAAAAAACCACACTCCTCTGGGTAAAGTAAATGGTGCAGAGGCTTTTTAAAGTGCATCTCTTTGGAAACAGGAATGGCTATTGACTGTAGAGGGAAGAGCACACGGAGCTGTGAGTATTAGGGACAGACACAGAGAACGTCAGCCCAGCTCCAAAATCCCCATTAATAAAAGCTCATACATAAATACGGATGTCAGGTATTGATTTTCCTTTGCAAGCAGCATGCTTTGCCCTGGCTAATGAAATGCAGCCCCTTCTTCAGAGAGAGGTCGGCAGCACGGCATAGCCGCTAAGTTTGCAATCAGGAGAGAAAATAAATAATGTTCTGCTGAGAGGGAACCACAGCCAGTTTGCCCAGTCTGTACCTGCTAGAAAATGTCTGGAGCTGGAAATAAGAATTCAGAGGAAAGCATTCTGCGTTATGAGCAATGCTGCCACAGAGCAGGGAGCATAGGGCTTCTGGTGGAATTTGTCAAACTCCCCTCAAAACCAGAATGACTTTTTTTTCCTTCAAAATTAAAATATTTTGCTGTGATATTTCAGAGTTACACGTTGAGGATCTCTCCCAGGATACCGGTTTGGGTGGAAATTTGCTTCCAAAACCTTTTTTTTTTTTT